>JASANV010001495.1:0-88134 GCA_030849715.1 Trypanosoma mega | reverse complement strand
TGTGGGTTAAAGGATTTGAGCAACCCGACAGCTGGAAGGTCAAATTAAAGGCGGAGGGCGTGGCAGCAGTGGCGCGTGCATGGTTTGATTCCCTGTAGTGCAGAAAACCGCACTGGACCACATTATGGCAAAGTTTGCCTCTTTTACACACGCGGCCTGATCTACGCTGCTGAGCTCGTTGTAGCCCCTCATTTTGGATAAAAAGGGAAGCGGAAACTAACTCACCATCCACTTTGATCATGTTTGTTGAATTGCGGGAACGTTTGTGTTGCTTTTTCGGCGCATTTTGGGACATTAAAGACACCTCAGGAAGCGTATCCGATTCTTTTAAGATATTTTTTTCTTTTTGACAAAAGAAAAGCAATAAAAAGTAAATCACGCGAAAAAATAATTAAAAAATTGCGATGTCAATAATTGTGTTGACTTTTTTTAAAGAATCAGAAAAAAAGGAAATAGTGTCTACCTTTTTTACTTCATGGTAAAAAGAGGAGAGAAAGAAAGCAAAAATACTTCGCAGATACAATAAACAGTGACGAAGATGACATAAGAAAAAAAAAAAAGAGTTTCATAATCGTAACAATCAATTTAAAACAATCTCTTAAAATTAAAGTACCAGCGAAGCAAAAAGTATAACAAACACCTTCCAGTCTGCTTTCGCGTGAGGCGTGGGAAGGGTTGGGAGATTGAAGAAGAACAAAAAAAGTTTTAAATTAAGAAATTCGTCACATATTTCAACGTATACAATCTTCATAACATAAAGGGAGAAAAAGAATCCAAAAATTAAAAATCCCGAATCCACCAACATCAGGAAATAATATATTGGAAGTACCGTAACCGCAGATCATTCACGTCGCAAGCTTTCGAAAATAAAAAAAAGGATGTATATACACATAAATAAACATAATTAATTTGTATAAATCTACAAGGTAAAAAAATGTAGTTATAAATTGATTATCGCTTAACTGCGTAGAGAAAAGAGTAAAAAAGAGGAAGAAAGAAACGTGTTTGCACTCAAGTGGTTCGGACAGTCAAATCAGGATATCAACGCTTGCCTTTATGATCGAACACCAACACATTATTAATAGGAAAATTATTTCGTACAATTTTTCGCTTTCTTTGGCTTGACATTCATCTTTCGGAGTCAGGAAGATGCTCCCCGAAACTCCTCCACACGAAAGTCACTCAACAGACTTAATGGAAATAATCAAAATTTTTTTTAAAAAGTATTCTCTACACTGGTGTGCCCTGACATTTCTTAACGTTGCTTGTAAACCTCAGGATTGAATACAAAGCATGTAGGTCCAGTATGAAAAAAAAAATTTTTTTCAATAGTAAACAGAAAAGTAAAAAAATAAACATTTTTGCATAATAGAAATCTTTTTTTCATCTTTGCGAGTGGGTGGGCATTGTAAAAAACTTTTTCCCGTGATCTCGGCCTTCTAAAGAAAGTCGACATGTGAACCTAAAATGAAATTCATAAAAAGAAGAAAAACAAGTGAAAAAAAAGAAAGAATTTCAACTAGGCACAAACAGCCATCTTCACACCACAATAAATATATATATAAATAAATTTATTTATTTATTTCCTCAGCGACACGTTTGTGCTCGCATAATGCATGAGCACAGCTAGGCACGGCGGTGGCGGCCGAGGTAAAAGGGGTGTGACTCCCACATCCACCACACCGATACCACGCACACGTCCACCTGAAGAGGAGGACGTGATGTAAGCGTACGCGCAAGTGTCAACAGAATTGCGTAGGCGCCAGCTTGGTTACATGTGGATAGCGAGTGAACTGGCCAATCTGGCGGAGGGGACCACAAGGTCACTAGATGTGACGTGCGTTGCGATGCGCGCGCACCGCTATCGGTTTACTTCTTCCGAACCACACGACATGGCGGATGCCATTATGCGGCTGGGATTTCCTGTGTTCGCACCTGGACGCGCAAACCACGGAGACGGACACGACAGTCTGCTCTCGATGAATGGTAATGGTGGCGGCACATGCGCGACGCATTACCCTCTTTGCTCAGCGCTGTTTGCACAGTTTGTCACGCGACGGGGTCTACCGCCGGTCATCCAGGCTGGCACGCGTCCGGAGAATGGGGACCTGTTGCCTGAGCGACGGTTCATGCTCGGCGCAAAGTTTGAAGGCTCGATCAGCAAAAAGAAGGGGGCCATGAAGGGCTATTATTCCCCGACAAAAAACCCAAAGGAGGCGGTGATCGGTCTGCACATGCCTGTGGATCAAGGCAGCCGGCCCAAATTCCCTGTAGCCACGAACGGCGAGGTCATGTACCGCAAACGCAGAGGTCGGCATACGGACAGTGGTGGACCAGCAACGCGTCCCACCGTTGAAGCAACCTATCGGCGACTACAAGAGAACAATGCCCCCGTTGGGCGGCAACATGTGGAGGGTGATAAAAGCAGGAGGGCACAAACACCAACTCCCCCCCACGGCGCAAACGCGGAACAGCGACCAACAACAGTAGAAGGAGAAGCGGAGTCCATGGCTGATGATAAGTGGACGCAGGACGCCACCATCTACCAGCAGCGGTGGATATATGAACTCCATTCCGCACGCAGAGAGCGCATACACGGCCATGAAGAGAGTGGCGATGGAGGTCCCCATCACCACCACAACGGAGGAGAAGCTACCATGCATAGTTGCGATATGTTTAACGCGCGACGCTCTGCGCACGCGGAGCCTCGAGCGGCTCATATTCTCCTCCAGCATCTGGAACGCCGCGGCGTATTTGCTAGAGCGGGTGCAGCGTCCACTCCACAAGGGGGGCGACAACGGCCAACACGCGTGGCAGTTGTCACGGACCGCTTTCCGACTGCGCACGCCCAACAGCGGCTCAACGGCTTTGGCGGCATTGGCCGCGGTTACGCATTGAACAGGTTGTTCGAGTACACGAACAACTTGTTCCACAATAAGGCGGTGCGTGTGGTCTTTTTCTACATAGCTGGACCCCGCAATCCGGCAGACCACTGTTCCCGCAACTTTGGGGTAGACGATGGCGACCCGTCGATCACCTCACATACGGCAAGCGATGTTCCTGTCCCGTTGTTAGGGACTGTCTACGGCCCCATTTGCCCAAGAAACGGCGGTTGCGACAGACAGGGGGAAGACGGAGAGCAGCTCGAGCGTGAACTTGCAGAGGGCGAATGGGAAAATAGGAGGGAGAGAAACCGGGAGAAGTGTAGAAGGAAAACATTGGAGGTGGGCACGCACAAAAAACAACGGGCAAGGGGCTAAACGCGCACTATGGGGAGCGTCTTCCCGACTCCGAAAGCCGAAGGTCAAGCCCCAGCAAGCGAGAAATTATATTATAAAAAATTTTCCTGTTAATAATGTGTTGGTGTTCGATCGTAAAGGCAAGCTTTTTTTTTTATTGTTTGACTGCCTGAACCACCTCTGATGAAAACACGTTCCTTTCTTCCTCTTTTTCTCTTTTCTCTGCGCATTTGGGCGGCATGTGATCCCAGACACGTTAAAGAATGTGCCCATAAATGTCGTTAGTGCTCACTGTACCTTCGCCTGGGCCTCCTCCACATCGCCTGGAAGTGGTGGAAACATTGGTTGCAAACGTCATGGACATCATGTTAAATACTGTCGTTCACCAAATGGAGAATTAGCAGTGCTGTCTTTGAAGTGGCAATATAATCAAGAATCAACGCTGCTTCTTCTTCTCTCAAAAGTAATGGTGTAGTAACCGCTGCATGGGCCGCTCCCTTCAACGACTTTCAAGAACTTGTGCGTTTACCTGGAAAAAGAACCTCAATAGACGGTGCGGGAAGAGGACTCTGGTAGGTATCCGTTGAAATGAATAATGGCGTCGCTTCGTTTACTCTGCCTGTAAAGAATGGTGAATATAGTGGAGCGTCTCCAGCTGTAATCAGCCAAGACCAACCACTGGCTTGTCCGAACATGGTGAATGCCTCTGCAGCGTCGTGTTGGCCTGACCCTAGATGAAGGCGGAGGCGGCGGTTTCTAAGGATATCAACTTTTGATTCCTTTTTAGCCCCACCTCGAACGGAATTTAACGTTGCCGCCACCAAAAATGAGACACAGATTCGGCCTCCCTGCATTCATTAGCTTCTTTCATGATACAATAAACCAATTGTCAGACTACCATGAATGACGCATGGCGTTGGGTCGCCAGTTTTCTTTGAAAAACAACAAAAAAAAACAAGTGGGGGTCAATTTCTTCAAGCATTTGTTGCCTGGGCACATGGGCGGTGATCTGTTGACTGTCGCGCGATAATGGACGCGCACAGTCTTGCGGGAAGAGGAAAAGAAAACAAGCTCTCACATAATTAACTTTTTAAAATGAGAAGCGACATGGAGCAAGAGATAACAGTAGTTGTCACTTCGCTGCCCCGATAGCATTTTCCACATACTAGGCCAATCTCAGGCCAAAAACAATTCAAAAATATTCGCTTCGAGTCACGCTCCATGGATGGAAAAGAAACTGGATCGTAAACGGAAAGAGAGAGTCGTTGTGTTCTAGAAATATGCAGATGATTCAGTTGTGCCGAATATAAAGAAGGTATCAACTCTCCTAGCCACGAACCTGTGAAGAAATAATAGCAAGCTTCCCTCAGTGTGGCATTGGGCAAGGTATCGCGCCGGAGGGCCTTTATGAGAGAGAGGTATCTTGAGAACGGCTCGCCCAATTAGGTGCAAGATGTCTTTCTTCTAGGTAATTTGAAGCCGTAAACATTCGTCTTGGAGTATTTGTAGATTACAATTGTAGAGAATATGCAAAAACGGACGACCCTCATTTAACATGCCTGCCAAAAGTCAAGTGGGGTTGTATAAAGGCCAGCCACTGGTTGCCCAAGCATGGTCAAAGCCTACGTCATATTGTGTTGTCTAGGATTCAATGTTCTCGTTTCAAAATTCCTCTAGTAGTACATGTCACTTGATAGCTTCTATAGAAAAGTACAAAAAACAAACAAACATGGGTGAAAGAAAAAAAAAGTTTATTTGTAACTATTAGTTTTTTATTTTTGGCGTCATGCTCTGACACAAAGCGGCATGGCCAAGCCAAGGATAAAAGCGACCAAAAGTGTAATCATAAAGCTATGCACTTTTTTTTTTTGTCTGTGTGTGGTGTTCTCCCGATAAAACGTTATCCACATATGATTAAACTAACTATTATTCTTCTCTTCCTAATTAATCTGCACCGAAGGGAAGAGGCGCGATAGCTTCCTTCACCTTTGTCGGCGTTGAGGGTCGACGTCCGTACATAAAAAGAAGAATAAACTGAAAAACACAGGCTAATGCTCCTAGAAAGTTTGGCACTGCAATATAAGGGTCGCGTTTCATTGCCCCGTAAAGAAACCAGAGAATACTATTGAAAATAGCAAATGTCATTGTTAAAGGTGCCAAACCCTCTGCATTTTTGTTCCTTATGATAGTTCCAGCCATACCGAGGGGTGAACTAAGCATAAAAACGGAACAAAAGCTTCCCATTAAGCCATTGATTGAAATTGCAACATCCTCATTCATGGAGAGCATCATAATCATAGCAAAGGCAAAAAAGGCAACAAAAGCGAGGCAAAACCCGACTGTCAAGATTGATTTTTTATAGCTTGTACTTGCAAGTTGATGTCCAGACAGCTCCTCTTGACGTGCGACCGATAAGAAAACAAGTAAACAATACGTTGCCACAGCGTTTCCGATAGCATTACATAAAATAACACCTAAAGCAGCTTTAATGACACCATAAATGGACCAAACAACAGAATTTGCGAGTTGAGCACAAAAAAAGGTTGGCGTCATTACCCCAACAGAGCGCTGTACTTCCATCTTTCGCACTGTTACAACAGGGGATCCAACCATGCATATTGAGGCGGTAGTTGCTAATATTGACACCAGATTCACAAATTCGATCATGGTTATAGTTTGGCTACAAGCAAACAAACGAAAAGAAAAGTAGAAATAAAAAGTGTGTGTGCACACGTAGGGGTGAGTAGTCTGTAGGAAAAAAAAAAATATCGAATTAAAAAAAAAAAAAGATTAGGCTTTTACGTGCGTTTTTTTTTTTTAATCATTTCGCAAGTTGATTTATTTTACCAAGTTTTCCCACTTTCAACGCTATGAAAGGTTAAATGAATCAACCAAGTGAAGAAAAAAAAATATCAGTAAGATATATATAGATATATATATTCCACATTTCTATGTATGTCTCTTTTTCCTTTTCCTTCCTTTCTCTCATTCTCAATTTCTCTGCGTCGCTGCACTCCACTATGTTGATTTTTGACGAAATGTAAGACTTCTAAGAGTATGAGAAATCGCAAAATATATATATATATATAGGCATATATATATTATGTACCATTCAAACTCTTTTATTGAGTTCCTCTTAAATGACAACATTTTAATCTAAAGGTACGGAAGCAATGGCCCCTTTAACCTCCTTGACCTCACTTGGTTTCGTCCCATACTTGAAAAGCAACACAAATTGAAAGACAGTGGAGGATATGCCTAAAAGTTGTGGTACGATAAGGAAGAAATTTGTTGTCAGGATGCCGTAAAGAAACCAAAGAAACGTATTTAGCAATGCGAATGACATTGTTAAGGGGGCCAATCCCTCTGCATTTTTCTTCTTGATAATGCTTCCTGCCATGGCTAATGGTGAGCTAAGCATGAAAACAGATGACATACTTCCAAGAATTCCATTCACAGTCAAGGTGACCGAAGGGCTTACCCCGAAAAGAACAGTAAGAAACGTTGATGAAAGCAGCGAGATACCCAATGCTATCATCGTAGTCGTTAAGGATTGTTGATAAGTTGTGCTGGCAAGCCGATGACCAGATTTTTCTTCTTGCCTAGCAACGGAAAGAAAAACCAGCAGACAATACGTTGAAATAGCAGTTCCAACAACATTGCATGTGATAATAGCCCCATCGTTTAGAAAGACACCGTTAACAGACCAAATAACACAACTAACAAACTGTGCACAGAAAAACGTTGGTGTCATGATACCTATAGATCTCTGCGCCTCCATTTTCTTTGCAGTTGCTATAGGGGCACTAACCATACAAATAGAGGCTATAGTCGCTAAAATTGACACAACTTGGGGTTTTGTAGGCATGTTTCAAGCTACGAAAAAGCAAAAAAAAAAAAAGAGCAATCTTCACAAGAAAAACAAGAAGACAAAAAAGAAAAGACAAAAAAGAAGAAGAGATTATGTATATATATATATATATAAGGAATGTAACACATGTATAAAAGCGAAAGCAAAAAAAAGGATTTTATGACATAGGCACAAAATCATTTACGCATAACAAACTATAAAAATGAGGTCTTTATTTTCTCAATGATTGAACAAACAACAAAAAAAAAATGCTATTTGAACGCATGGACCGGTTGTGTGCAAAAGCTTCTCTACAAGCAGACTATTTTAATGCAAACAAACACGCACCCAGAAAAACACCACCTCATCCCTGTCTTGCTTGTCCCGTCGAGGGAGAGCAACAACAACAACAACTAAAAAAAAAAAAACACAAAAAAAGAAAAAAAATTGTGTATATCGGATGCGAAGAAGAAGTGGTAGGTGGGCAATGTAGAGAAAAGCTTTAGAACACCTCCATTACAAGAGCTCAAAAGAAGAGCAGTAATTACCCATTCGACAAACAACGAGGCGGCACTCCGACCACGGTGTTTGGGTTGGCTTGAAAAGTGTCGTCACAGCTGCCCTTGATGGGGTGGCACCAAGAGTAATGTGAGGTTTATACGAGTCCAAAGCGTACTCATTGAGAAAATTCTTCATCCATTCTACAGTAGCAACATTGTCGGGTGGAAAGTTTGGGTGGAAAGCGGCCCTTCCAACTTCTGGTGATAAAGGGGGTACGTGAAATGGGCGGACGGCAGCAACAATCTTTTCATGCAACGTACGCAGCACGTGGGAGAGTTCAATTTTAATGTTTGGCAGGTAAATTGTCGCCCCCTCTTGTGTTGTAGAAAACGATGGGCCATCGTCAAGCCCGGTCAGTGACAATGTCTCCGTTGGAGCCATACTATCCTTTGTCAAGAGCCAAATTTGCCGCACTTCCTTCCGCAAAGCCTCTAAATTTGTTGACCGAACGCAAAGTTGCGCAACTGTGCAATGCGAGTATCCCTGACTCCGATGAAGGGTCTTCTGCGCCAGTGTAGTCAACCGGTAGGACTTCTCACTGTCCCACTCGGCGGATCCATAGCCTTCGGTTGGGCAAAGGCCCCATGATAGCGGGACCGCCGCCGTGTCAAAGGCTGAGGAAATAAGACAGACATTCACAGCGACGAGAGGCATCCAGCGTCTCCTCTATCTGCCAAAACGGCACTGTTTGGGCTAGACACAAAAACAAAAAAACATGGTACAATACATCAAAAGAAAAGAAAGAGAGAGAGAGAGAGAGAGAGAGAGTAAGAGAGATATGAAACGGAAATAACAACAACAACAAAAAGGAGAATTTGAGCACTGTGAACAGAGTTTACCGAGAAAAAAGAAATGTATATAAATGTGCGGTGATGAAGGCATCATAAAGAGCAAAAACAAAACAACACGAACAATAATAATAATAAATATGACAAATACATACGCAAGAACTGCTTAGAACATGCACAGGTCTAAATTTATTCCGTATCAGATTGACTGATTTCTTCTCCCGTCGGTCATCTTGGGTACGAAAAAGAAAAGAAAAACGAATTAAAACGAAATAGCGGTTTCCGCAAGATCCATGCCATAGACGGCATTTAGCCTTTTCCGTATGCGGAAACAATGAACCGTATCAACAAAAACAACAAAGGGCTGCAAAAAAAAAAATGTATACATATATACATACATATATACATACATATATATACAGCAATCAAACAACGAAACCCCCCCCCCAAAAAAAAAAAAAAAAAAGAGGGAAATAAACTAGAGCAATACTAACAACGACAACAACAACCAGAGAAGCAACCCATAGAAAAAAAATAAAGACCAACAGACTCTTTTTTTTTTGCTTTCATTACCACCAATTCTGCATCTTTTTCAAAAAACAAAAAAAAGTATTTTCCTCAGAAGTTTTGGATTCTAAATTCCCGAAACTTCGCACAAAACACAGAGTAATCAAAGATCTAACTCTTTTCTTTCGATTTGATCGAACCCAAGAGGAATTCTTTCTCACATTCGGCGTTGGACATTTTCATTTCCGAAACATAAATGAATACATTTTTCTCTTTCTCTCGCGGCTTACAAATATATATATATATTATTGCCCTTTTAACATATTCCTCAGAATGTTAGCATGAACATATTCAACTTCACTCCAAATCTCTCAATTAACAATAAAGAGACAAATGCGTGCAAACACAGAAAAAAAAAGAATTTGAATAGAGTAAGAGAAAGAGGGGTAAGAAAAGCACGCACACACAGAGAAAAAAAAAAAAAGACGCACTCGAAAATATGAATAAATTGATACCGTTTTTTTTTCTCTTCTGTTTGTGTGTGTTTTACTGCACAGGAACGGCACAACATGCAGAAAGTGTGAAAGCACACATGCAGGTTCGTGTTCATAGCCAAAATAAACAACAACAACAAAAAAAAAAGCAAACTTAAAAAAAAAAATAGTTCCTTTTCGTTCTTTTTAAATCATTATAATTTTTGTTCTTTTGTACAGGAGTTCTTGTAATAATTACCATTTCTATCAATGAAATAATTTCTCATACGTCCTCCCCCATGAAAGTAAATAAAAAAAAGCAAAAAGAAAAAAAAAAGGGGAAAGATCTTCTTTTAGTGTGTGTGCATTTGTAACAAATCGTTATATATTTGACAGTAACAGTATACATACCTACCAGCATCGCCGATTCCTCTCTTATACTTGTCTTTGCATCAGATTTATCATAGGTGATTACAGAAAGAGTGAAACCTCAAAAAGAACTTAAATAAAAAAGAAAAATATATATATATATATATATATATTTTTGGCGATTTTATCTCATCGACTGTTTTCTTTTGGTTTCCTTCCCCTCACCCCCTCACTCCTTCGTGACATCGTCTTGCCTTTCCGTGTCCGTTTCCCCCCCTTCGCGACTTCCTCCATCCTCCGTCAACTTCTTCAGCGTCTCCTCCAGCCTCACATTTTTCTCCACCACGAGTTTAAGAAACATCCTACACTCCCCCAACTCCTTCTCCGCGTTGCGCAGCCTCTCCTCCGCCCCTTGCAGTTCCCGCGCCGCGCCCGTCCCCGGCGATCCCGCGGCGATGGAGACGAGCAGCGCCTCCGTCTTGTCCTCCTCGAGATCGACGAGGTGCCGATCGAATCCCTGCGCCACCGCGTCGTCGGAGGGGTACAGCGGGGGGAGCGGGGAGGTCACGGCGCGGAAAACCTTTTCGGGCAAACAGTGCGCCCATTCCGCGGCGAACGCGTCGACCGCCGCCTCCGTTGCGCGGTGCTCCGTCTCGAGGGGGGCGACCAGTCGGCGCACCGCGCGGCGGAGAATGACGCGCCGCTGCAAAACCTCCCGCGCCGCGCGCATCGCCGCCGGGAGGCGCCGCAGCTTCTCGTGGCGCTGCACAACGTGCTGCAGCACCGCGTCGCAGTAGTGCCGGCCCCGCCGCACGTGCTTCGTGACGAGACCCATCGACAGCAGAAGGCGCCGCACCGCCTCCACTGCGCGGGACGCCTCGCGCATGAGAGGGACGACACCGCCGCATCGCCACGCGGGCGTCGACTGCAGCGCCGCGAAGACCTCCGCCTCGGCGCGCAAACCGCACAGGACGTCGGGGAGGCTCGACTGCGCCTTCTCGAGGCAGTGGGAGGCGTCGCGCAGCTTGGACTCCCCTTGCTGCACCGCAAAGCGGAGGGTGTGGACGTCGATGAGGTCCAACACGCGCGTCTCGGGGGTGTAGAAGAGATCCGTCTTGCCCAACTCCGCGAGCGTGTCGTTGATGCCGTCCTTGGCGGCGTGGAACTCCTCGAGCGTCGCGTCCAGGCGCTGGGTGCACGCCTGCAGCTCCTGCTCCATCAGCTCCCGGTGCTGGCGAAGCGGCACCTGCAGCGCGAGAAGGGCTTGTCGAAGGTTTTGCCATCGACTCTCCTCCGTGCAGGCGCAGACGGAGGACGACGCATGCGCGGCATCCATCGCCGAGGTATCCATCTCCGCTGCGGGGTCGTTATTCGCATTGGGGGGCGCATCGCGGACCAAGTGGTGTCGTTGTCTCTCCGCAAGCGTGTTGGTGAGCATTGGGGTAGTGAAGAGCAAAAGTTTGTGTCCTTCACTGATGACTTCATTCGCGGAGAGTGGATTGAGTGTGGCGTAGTCAAACAGCTCTACATAGCTTTGTCTACTCCTACCGCCTTCGGAGGTGTAGAGGCTACCACTAACTCTTTGTGCTGTTGAACCGTGACTGTGAATACAGGAGACAACATCAGATAAAAAAACCTTAAAAAAGGATGTAAAGCTCGACTGCGATGAGAGACCAACTGGTGAGCTAGAAGAGAGAGGCGGTGTTCTTTGTTGTCTCACTTCAAGAAGGAATTCACAACCAGTCAGCGCCAAAACAATATGTACAGTAAAAGCCATATATTTTATCGATTGGTGACGGATAAAAGAAAGGACTAGAGTGCACTTTCCTCCTCTCGTCAAAACGAACAAACAAAAAAGTAAAAAAAAAACTATATATATATATATATATATATATATATATATATATATATTTAAAGGGAGAAAAAATAATGACAACGACAACAACAACAAAAAAAAAAAACGTACTATAAATTTCTTCCCTTTTTGCTTTGACTGACTCAACAAAGATATGTTCCTTTACTTTTATTTCTGTAACAAAAAAAAAAAATTAGTATATCTATATCTGCACTTGAATTTAATTTGTTTTTGTTGGTTTTCGTGCGTATGTATGTATATATGTGTTTTCGACTACTTCTCTTCGGTGTACCAAGGTAAAGCAATTGGAATTTTCTTTTTTTTTTCCCCAACAGGACAGACTATGAGGAAAGCAAAAACAAAAAAAATTAAAACTAAATAAATAAGTAAAACCGACTATGTGGCTAAAAAAAGAAAAAAAAGAAAAGAAAAAGTTAGAAAAATAATACCAAAGAAGAGAAAAAAAATTACAAAGAAAGAGTATAAGGTTCAACATTGCAAAAAAAAAAAAGCAAAAAAAAGAGTAAAAAAAAATATGCACAAACATACGAAAATAAAGACTGATAAACGGATGACTGTAGGAAAGCTAATTTTTCATACATATGATTATAAACTAACGCATAAAAATATATGCATAAATGTATATTTGAATGTGTGTATGCCCCTTTTGACGGCATTCACAGAACAGCATCAACAATAAAGAAAGAAAGAATGCATTCGCTTTTTTTTTTTTTACTCCTTCGTCCTTTCCCTATCAATTAAAAGAAAACGCAACCTGTTTAGTGGTAAACCAAAAAAAAAAAAAAAAAGGAATCATTTGTCTACTACGCACAAAGGAAAAAAAAAAAAAAATTGAACACTACAGGAAAACACACACGCAAAACAAGAAAAAAAAAAGGATAATATTCTCTCTTTCATCTTATTTTCTACTTCGTTGTGGTGATTTAATTCACTCATTTTATCCCCTCCTCTTCAGAAGACAACGCATGCATGTTGCACACGCAGGACACCACCGATACAACGACGAGAGCTCTCCACTGAAGTGCCATAAACATCAAAATTTAAGAGACAAGGAAGGGAACTACGTAGTTTCTCCACATCTGTAATACTGCTGCACTTTGTGAGTGCCAATGTCTCCAGCTGTAAGCAGTTACATAATCCCACAATACCATCATCACAGAGGGAGGTTCGTCCAAGATGAAGCTCACGCAGGGCTCGCAATTCCCCGAGGCAGTTAACGTCTGTTAAATACCGGCATTCACTTAGGCACAACTTCGTGAGAGATTGACAACGCGAGAGGCCCACGATACCCTCAGACGTCAAGCACGTCTTGGAGAGATCAAGGTCCATCAACCGGCTCAGCGAGGAGAGCTTATTGACATCGCTGATGTCCTCACATTCCGCCATTTGGAGTCGTTCGAGCCCCACACACCGCGAGACGGCGGCGATTGAGTCACTGGACACATGTGTGTTGCGCAGCAAGAGCTCTGCTAAGGAGGGAAGCTCCGACAAGACGTTCAGATCCATGACACCACTGCAGTGTTGCAAATCCAGTCGACGTAAGGCGTAGCAGTGGGAGAGGAGGTGGAAGAGGCCCGCCGTGGAAATATTACTCCGTCGCATAAAGACTTCCTGCAATCGCGGCGCTTTCCAATGACCTAACGAGGTCAAACGCTTGCACTCTATGAGAGAGAGAGTCTCAATCGATTGACTCTGTTCAAGCCCTGAAATATCATTTACATTATCCCGATCCGCTATCACATGACGAAGGGAGGGAATACCACACAGAAAGTGAAAATTTGTGACTAAATAACAGCCACTGAGGTCGATGCGTTCGAGGGAAAAACAACGGGAAAGCTCAGACACACCTTCATCCGTTACATAGGTACCCGAAACGTCAAGTTGACGAAGGAATTTTAACTCACGAAGACAACGAATATCTGTGACGAAGTTACAGTGACGCAAGGAAAGGAATTCGAGTTTGACACAGCGCGAGATGGGGAGAATATGTGCATCCACCAATTCGGTACCCTCAAGGTCAAGATGTACAAGGTCTTGCAAGGCGGATACAAACGAAACACATGATATAAAACGACAATCACGTAGGGAGAGAAAACGAAGTGTGGTGCATCGACGAAGTGATTGTGCCCCAGCGTCGTTTGTGGCAGTACTTGTGAGATCTAATCGCCAAAGAGTTGATAGCTCCTCCACAAAGTCTGCGTCGGAGACTTGAGCGCAAAAGGCTAAATTCAGCTCCTCTAACCGTTTACAAGGTGCAAGTGACTGCAACCAGAGGCTTCGCACATGTGTACGTGAGAGATCAAGTGTACGGATGGATGCTAATGCACCAATCCATCGCACATCGGAGAGACAGCGACAAGAGGCGAGTTTGAGGTGTTGAAGCTGTTCACAGCGTGCAAGCGGGGCACAACCCTCATCTGTAACCCAATTTTCTGTAAGATCCAACTCCACTAAATTACGTAACCTGGATATGCACTCAACACTAGATAAACGACTTAACGCGACAAGACGGAGTATTTCTAATTCCTCACACATGGATAGATTTTGAATGCCATCATCTGTAACCCAATTGCGCACAAGTCGCAATGTACGTAGTTGACGAAGTGACCCAAGACAGTTGATATTACGCACCTTCATACAACTGTCAAGTTGCACATGACGTAATGAGGCACATTTTGCAATCGGAGCAAATCCTTCATCTGTAATGGCAGAATTTAAGAGACACAATTCACACAGACGAGGCAAGGAGGCAAAGCACTCCAGTGATGTGATGCCACGACAGGAGTCTAGCACAATGTGTTCAAGATTGACACACTCGGAAAAATAACCCAAAGTTTCAGCGACGAGAGGAGTAGAGGAGAGTGTGACGCTGCGTAAATTTGACAAGACACCGAGGTTTGTCACGCCAGAGATGTAAAAGGTTGAAATCTCACGTTTCTCCGTAGCGCGACTGCTGAGGATTGGTGTGACAGAGCGTAGGTTTAATTCGGACTCACTGAAGCAATGATTTACTGTGAGTGCCTCTAATTCACGGCAGGTTGACAAAGTGTACATTAGGTCTTGCATCAGAACGGACTTGAGGAGACGTAACTCACACAGATACAGACTACGATGCAAACACTGAATCACAGAAAGATGCTCGCGGCCCACATGCTCAAGGACGAGTACAATAGCCGGATACCGTGCAAGCCACCATTGGGCAAACTTGGCGAGTTGGAGACTACGTGCGGTGCTCGCCATGAGAACGACTTCGCTCCGCCGAGGAGAATCTGACCGCCGCTCACATAGTCTGTGCAACACGCTGTACCCCGAGAGGTTGTACCCGGCCATCTCAGCCTCCACACGAGCGGTGGGGCTAACGGCGACAAAGGCCAACGGAATGCGTCGACGAAGGTACGACAGGGTTAAGGAAAACACAGGACCTACCAAACGGTTCGTTCTTTGGCAATCCAGAGATACTGCATTGGTTATCATCGAAACACACGAGTCGACTAATTCTACAAATTTTAAACCACCAAACACAGCAGCAGTAGTTTTGATCGCATAGTAATAATAAAAAAAAGGAGAAAGACAAAAAAGAGGGAGATCAGGATACATAAATATAAATATATATAAATTAATTAATAATGCATGAGACACATCGAAACACTACCTATCAGTCCAATAATAGTAAAAATAATATAAAAAAAACCCTCAACCGTATCGCGGAAGAAAAGTAAGAAACGTAATGCCACTCATAAGGAAAAAAAAAAAAATTGCAAAAGCAACGATAAAGAAAGCCTCTTTCTCTTCGTGTTCTTTTGGTTTCAGCACTTTTTTCTTGCTCTTGCTCCGTGCATCGGACCACATCAGTAGACTACGTACCTTTAAGAAGATATTCTACATGTGTGCCCGCAGGGAATCGATGAATGTCATCACCTCCGCCGCCGCTGCAGACTCAAAGCTGAGTTGGTCGTACAGCGGACACGCGTAAAGCGTGGTTGTACCACGCATATCACTTCGAATCGTTGCGATCGACTCTGCCACGGATGGTCGGTGCCATTGAACCGCTTGTTGACTTGGTCCAAAGAGCACCACGGCCATTACAAAAAGAAGCAAATTCTCCAGTGATGAGATGAATCGGTAGAGTAGTACAGCAAACCACACACGTAAGCTGCGTGGCTGACGCTGCTGAAAGTCTTGAACAGAGAGCCTCGACGAGCCGATAATTTTATCAGTAAAAGTCTGAACGTTTACCATCAAGCATTGCCAAGACGTCAGTGAGGGTTGAGAGGTTTTGGAGCGCAAGTACACATCGAGCATTTCATCCGGTATATCCACATCAGCATCAGCATCATCACCATGATTGCAAAAACCACCACTTTCATGATAAAAGCTGTTATTACCAAAAGTTCGCTTGCCCTTGGAGCGGCGCTCCAGCGCGCTTTCGAGGAGAAGAATACGAGCGCCACCGTCATTACCAACAATACCGTACTCACGAAGATCACTATACCAACAGCTCAAACCAACAGCACTGTCAGCATTCTGTCGGTCGTATACAAAAATGACGCCATCAAACGCCATGAGACTTATGGGAAATTGACTGCTGCTACCAAAGTTACGGTTCCCACCGAATTCAATAAAGGAAATATACGGCGCTGCACAGTGCTGTCGGCGTGCGTCGCGCACAATGAATTCAACAAGGAAACCCGTTGTAGGCCCCCATTTTGTGCCTAACAAGTCACGCTCCGGCGCACACATCTGTCTAAGTCGACGTAGTAGTAGAGTTTTACCAACACCAGTGTCCCCAACGACAAGAACACGTACCACATCCTGCGGGCTCGCCGACGCCATTTCCTTTATGTATAAAAATGTATTTTTTTTTGTTATCAATATATCTAAATCTATACTTTTTCTTTTAGAGTATACAGGTATATACATATATTTTTTTTTGCCATAAAATGAATAAAAAGGATATGTGAAAAAACGAGTACATTTTTTTCTTCTCAGTTTTAAACCTTTTCCGCAGAAGACATACAAAGAAACAAGAAAAGTCAACTCATGTGTTTCATTAAATTAATCGTCAAAAAAACTGGAGCAGTAACAATACTAAACAAAAATAAGGTGGCCAAACAGTGTAGCGCTTCAGATCTGAAAGATTATCATGTTTGTACCCAATCCATCGCACTTTTTCTGATCTATCAAAGAAAATCATAAGACTTGAATAGATTACCTTTTTTTTTTGTTTTGTGTGTGTGTGTTTGTGTTTTACTCCTTGGTTCTCCAGATCTTAACGCTCTTGTCACTTTCGGCCGTGATCATGCGTGAACCTGATGCATCAAAGGTGACGCAGTTAATGCCTCCCTCGCCTGGGAGTGTTCCTGGAATGGATTTCGTTCGAGTACTCTGAAACGGCGCTCGCTGCTCGTCGCGCCAGTCATAAAGCGCGAGTCGTCCCTCCTGGCTGCCGACCGCGAGGACCCCGCGTGGGCTGATCGCGCAGCAACTCCACCGCCACATCGCGTCCCCCGCCGCGCCGTGGCTGTACGCGCCGGACGGGAGGGACCACACGCGAATGGCGTCCGCGCCGCACGAGACGAGACCCCCGCGCGGACTAATCGCGAGACCGCGCACCGGTTTCTTGTGCCGCGTCAGTCGCCGCAGCGCGCGGCCGGCGGCGATGTCCCAGAGGTGCACCATCCCGTCGCTGCCGCCGGAGATGAGCTGCGGGTCGGCCTGCTGCGCGGCAATGGACATGACGCTGTCGGTGTGCCCAACGAGGAGCTGCGCGCAGACGCGCGTGCGGACATCCCAGACGCGCACCGTCTTGTCGCGTCCCCCGCTCAGCACCACGTCGAGCGCAGGGTGAGCCGCCACGCAGTGCACGGAACCTTTGTGCCCGTGGAAGTCCCGCACCATCTCATTCCGCTCGAGGTCCCAGCACTTGACGGAGTGGTCGTCGCTGCCCGTGTACATGTACGGCGAGAGGCCGCTGAGGGCGACCGCGCGGACGGCCTCCTTGTGCCCCGTCAGGTTCAGCCGCAGCGCGCCGGTCGTGAGGTCCCACACCTTCACAATGCCGTCGCCGCCGCCCGTCGCAAACCACGAGTTCGTCGGGTCCACGGCGGCGGACCAGACCCAGCCTTGGTGCCCCACCAACACCTTCGACAACTTCCACGACGGCGGCGGGACGTATGGCTCGCCGTTGTCACCGCCCGGCTTTGGGGGCGGCGCCGTGAGGGGGGCGTTTGGGGTCACAGAGATGAGCGTCCCGTCGCGTCGCGCGCGCTTTGCCGGGGGATCCGCGTCGGACGCTTCGCCCGCGGCACTCTCCTCGACCGCGCTGCTATTCATGGCAGGCGCCGCATTCGTACGTATACCACCACTTGGAGAAGCTGTGGTCAGAGAAGTGGTGGTTGGCGCAGTTTTGGTTAAGATTGGTGGGCAGCGGGGGCGGAGAAGCGTGCTGCGCCGCAGACTCCAACCGGAGTCGGAGCCATCGGGCACCTCAAGCAGCGCCACACCTCGCATCTCACGCGCCACGCGAGCATTTTCACGAACCAACTCCTCCATCGCTGCTAAAAACCCTGAAAGTACACACATACAAAAAAAAAAGAAGGAAAATGTAACAAACAGTTATACATGTAAATGAGAAAATAATAATAATAAAAAAGTCAAGAAAACCAAAGGACACCAAATTCAAAATTAAAAAAAAAAACATCAAACATAAAAATAAAATAAATAAAAAAATAATTAAGAATTTCATTCACAAAACAAGACACAGAACAAAAACAACCAAAATATGCGCATTTGTTTATTTTTTTCTTTTACTGCATTTTCCTTTCTGTTATCCTTTCCATCTGTTTTGAGCAAATACTAGACATACAAAAACATATAAAAAGATTCTCGCAATAAGAGTAAGATGTAATCACGAAAAAGGAGTGGAAAAAAAAACACCACGTGAGCAACAATAACAACCACAACAAAACTAAACAAGAACAAAAAAAAGAAAACCAGAAGCCACAAAGAGAAATAAAAAACCATACAGAACAACAACAACAACAACAAAATAACAGTATTTTATATATTTGTATAAAGGTTCTTCTTCTTTTTCTTTTGTGTGTTTGTTTCTCATGGCCCTCCGGTTTCCTCTCCTTCTCTTCGCTCTCCGTGCTCATCCTCGTCCACCTCGCGCGCGGCCTCCATTGCTGTGGCGGGATCCGAGTCCGGCGCGTTCGCTGCGCGCCAACCGGTTGATTGCACGACGAGGTCATCCGCGAGGCCATCGAGTGCCGTTCCGCGGAGCCGCTCCACCAACAGCGTCCTTGTGTACCCGAGCGGCGCGTACCCGTCGCTCGCCATGGCCGCGTACACGCGCAGCGCGGGTTCGTGCGTGGGGGCCGCCGCGCACGCCGCGAGGGCCGTGTTGTACGTGACGGCATTCGGCCGCGCCTCGCCGGGCACGCGCATCTCGCGCAGAACCCCGACCGCCGCCTCCCACTGCCCGGCGCGGCGGCAGCCGTCCATCGCGGCGGTGTAGGTGTACACATTGGGGGCAATGCAGAGCTCCTCGCACTCGTGCAGAACTTTCACCGCCCGCTCCCACTGCCCCCCACGCGCACAGGCGCTGACGAGGGCGGTTATGGTGCGCACATTGGGGGGGACGTCGGCCATACGCATGTGGGCGTACATGCGAAGCGCCACCTCCGGCTTGTTCGCCGTCGCGCACGCGTTGATGATGGCGGTGTATGTGTACACATTTGGCTTCACATCGTTCTTCGTCATGTGTGTGAAGACATTCATCGCCGCCTCCCACTTCCCGGCACGTCCACAGGCGCTAATCACAGTGGTGTAGTGAAAGACGTTACTCCGCACAATGTTCGCCTGCTCGAGTTGTTTGAGTGTGGCAATCGCACTTTCCCAGTTTCCCGCCCTTGAGAGAGCAACGAGTTCGTCTGTGAGCCAACGCGACGCCCATCCCGCGACACGGGCTTGCGAAAGAGTCGCCATTCTCCTTTTTGAACAACAACAACAGCAACAACAAGAAAATACTAAAGGATAGGATTACGTCCGGCGAGAAATTTGAGACAAGTGAAAGTCGTTAATGAGTAAACCCCTTAATAAATATGATAATACTAAAAGATTCCAAAGAAAAACAGATTGCACGAGACACACACAGACACGAAAGCACGCAAAATAATAATAATAATAATAATTCGAAACCAACGCTTTTTACCTTCAATATATCTTGGTCCTTTTTCTCAAAGTTGTGTGAACGAAAGTTCCTAAAAAATATTAATGTGTATACTGGAAAAAAAACAAAATAAAAACAAAATAAAAAAGGCCAAAAAAAAATACATGTAAATAAACATTTTTTCTCTGTTACACTCTCATTCATCAATGGTGCCCCTATATGTATATATATATATATATATATTTATATGTGTGTGTGTATGTGTATACAGTTTTAAATGTAAATGTATGTACGTATATAAAAATGTCATTACCTTTGCATTAACGCCATCATCTTTTTGATTATTCCGTGGCTTATTGCGCAGGTGCAGCGAGGATTCCAATACACACTGTTCCCACTCGCACTTCCCATACTTTTTCCTTTCCCCCTTAGCGGTGCCTTTCATCACTGACGTCGTCGTCCTCGTCCCCGTATTCTTCCCACCCTTCCGAGTTACATGGGTCGGCGTGTCGCACTCCCCGTGCCCGTGCCCGTCCACTGGAGAGGTGAAATGGCGTGATGAGCGTACACCCCGGCCCGTTGCATCGCATTCCTTTCCCGAGACGTTCCATCTGTGCCTCCCGCTCCCGCATCCGCCGCCGCGCCTCCTGCTGCCGCTGCAAGTGCGCGGTGACGCCCGACACGCACTCCGCAACCGGCGATTGACTCCGGCGCGGCGCGGCGTCGGCGTTAGTGCGCGGCCGAAACGTGCAGTCGCCGATTTCCTCCATCGCGCGCCGCTGCCGCTCCGCCCGTCGCTCCGCCTCCTGCGCCTCCACCGCCCGCCGCTGCCGCTCATAAAACGCCGCCGCCTCCGCCGGCCGCAACACGCGCCCCGTCGTCTCCTCCTCCTCCGCCTCCTCCGCCTCCGCCCGGCGCGGCGGGGGACACATTGAAAGGCGCTTCACCACATCCCGCTCCCGCCCGGCGCGCGCCACCACATACGGCGTGGCCGGCGCCAACGACGGGCGGAAAGTGCACTCGCGCTGTTGCCGCTCCTCGCGCCGCCGCCGCGCCTCACGCCGGACCGCCGTCTCCGCGTGGTACAGCCGCCGCACCTGCGCGTCGATGGCGCCCGCCTCCACCCGCGGCGCGCGGCCGGGCTGGGGGGCGAGGGCGAGCGCCAACCCGCGCTGGTGCTCCGCCCGCACCTGCTCGTACAGCTGCTGGCGGCGCACGAAGTCCTGCGCGAAGAGCGCGCGGTGCGGCCCGTGCAGAATCCACGCGTCCGTGAGGGGACTCGTCGCCGGGCGCCGCTCGCGCGCGTCGTGTTGGGGCGACTCCGCCCTCTCCTTCGCCTTCTCCTGTCGGCGGGCGGCGGCCGCGTAGAGCCGTTCGCTGCGCGTCGCCGCCGGCACCGTTTGCTGCGCCAGCGCCCGGCGGTCCATCGCCCGCGACGCGCGGCACACACGCGGGCGGAAGGAGTGCGCCTCGAGCTGCGCCAACGCCGCCCGCGCCCGCGCCGCCTCGCGCTCGAGCAGAAACCGCCTCGAGCGGTCCATCATGGCGTCCGCGTCGGCGACGGGGCCCGTCGATGTCGGCGTCCGCTCCGCCGCGGCCCGCTCCGCCTGCGCCCGGCGCCGCCCCTCCGCGATGGCGCGGCCGTAGTGCAGAAGGCGCTCCTCGACCGGCAGCGTCGCGGCGCGGGCCATGGCCGAGCGGCACGTCTCGGGCGGCGCATTCACGCGCGGGCGAAACGCGTCTTGGAGAAGCGCCGCCTCGCGTTGGCGTTGGGCCGCCGCCTGCTGCGCCCGCCGCGACGCTCGCTCCTGCGCCTCGCGCGAGAGGCGCTCAAAGACGGGCGCCCGCGCAACGGCCTCGCCGCTCTCGCTCCCAGGCGGCGTGGGGGCAACGCGCGGCTGAAAGGGACAACTCCGGCGAAGCGCCTCCTGTTGCCGACGATGACGCTCGCCATCCTTCAGCGCGCGGAGGCGCTCGTCCATCAAATGACGCTCCCATGAGCCGAGCGGGTGGTGCGAGGTGGAGGGCGGCATGGGCGCATCCACCACATCCTCATCGGACGCATGAAGGGACACTTGAACAGACATGCACGTGATGAATGCCCAACGTGTTCAACGACTATGTAGGTAATAGGGGGGAAAAGGAAAATAATAATAATAATAACAACCTCTATTAAAGGATAATCTAACGTTTGGTAGAGATATTAGGTTACGGGGGGAGAAGTTTTTCTTTTTGTTTTTTTTTCTTTGCGTTTCCTCCGCTTCTTTCACTCTATGTGTACACGTGAAGAAACCCTAGTATCTCTTTTTTAATTCTATATTTCGATTCTGCGCTTTATCGTTTACCTTTCACGTAAAGCAAGTAGGATGTAAAAAAATTTAAAAAAAGGACGGAAAAAAAAATAATTCTTTTTTATTTGTTTTATTTCCAAGAAAATTATTTTAAAAACAAACTCCATGTAGACAAACTACACAGCAAACAAACAGATTACACAACATATAATCTATATATGCATATATATATATATATATATATATGTACGTGCACATTGTTTTTTTTTTTCCCCACATTCAAGTAGCAATGAATGGTTCTTGACATACTCTTGTTGAAAAAAAAAGGCGATATATATATATATATATATATATCTGACCATTTACAATGTATATACAGACAAAAATATTTTCAACGATTGTTTGTTTTTTTCTTGTTGGTTGTGATGTTGCACTTGAAACAGCGTCACTTTACATCGTGAAACACAGTGTTCACAGGGAAACAAGAAAGCAATTACATACACTAACAAAAAAAGAAAAAAAGAAAAAGAATTATATCTACATATACATAGATATAATTAAAAAACAAAAACAAAGAAGATGCAACTTGGTGACAAAAAACGGCACCGATCCACAACAAAACAATAAACCATAAATACTAGAAAGAAAAAACAATGCAAAAAAAAAAACATCCTCCAACATGTACTTCTTGCTGGTATCCACATCCATAAATATATACATATATATTTATTCGTACATATATGTGTATATGCTTTACCTTCTTTCCTTTCTTCTCTTCTCCTTGGCGCTACTGCGCTGCCCTGACGGCGTCACTCTTTCTGGATGACCCCACCCCAAAGGCGCTTGCCTGAAGAAGCGACTTGGCCTTTCGTTCGTCCTCAATCGCCTTTATGCGCTCCCGCTCCTGCTGCTCCCGTCGCTTCCCCTCCTCCGCGGCGAGAAAGCGGACGATGGCCTCCACGTGTTCCTTCTCCGCCGCCTTCAGCACGCGGCGCCGCTCATCGCATGTGTCGTTGAAGTACGACACCGTCACGTGCGTGCAGCCCGCGCCCTCCTGCACGTACTCCATCACGCGCGCGAGGTGGTCCCCTGCCGGGGTGTACTGCGCGTGGTGGGCGAGCATCAGCAGCAGCGGCACCCGCACCACCCCGAGCGCGCGACGCACCGTCTCCTTATCGTAGTGAAACGCGGGGCCCCAAACCGCCTCCTGCAGCGTCGGGAAGCCGCCGGAGGCGAGGCGCGCGGGGGTGATGGGGATGTCGTAGTAGTCCGCCAGCGCGCGCGAGTCCTCGTGGCGCCCGTCGGCGAGGAGCCGCGAAACCGCCGCCCGCCGCGCCGCGCCGCCGTCCGCGCGGAAGAGGGCGCTCTCGGGATCGCACACGACGCCGTACAGAATGACGCGCGTGACGAGCGACGCGTGGCGGCCATTCTCGAGCAGCTCGAGCACGACCTGCACGCCGGTGCCGGTGGCGAAGAGGGCGACCTCCGTCATCCCGTGGTCGCGCGCGAGGAGGGCGAGGAGGTCGTCCACGTCCTCCGCGTCGTGGACGTGGTCCTGCGCGCCGAAGCCGACGCGGCTGCTCGCCAACTCCATCTGCACAAAGCTCCACTCCCCGGCAAGCATCGAGGCCAGTTGGGGGAAGTAGCCAACGTTGAGGAAGGACTCCGCCTGTCCGCCAACCCAGAGGACACAGCGCGAGGCTTTGCCCATCACATACACGGGAATCTTACAGTACGGGTCCTTATAAAAAGTGAACATGGAACCCTCATACATGGTGCCTTTTTTGGTATTTTATTTACTTTATATAATAAATTATAGTACTTTTTTTGATTGTTGTTTGTTTGTTTTATGGATACGGACACTGGTCGTTCTCCTTTTTATATATATATATATATGGAATAAACTAGTAATTTGAAAAAATTTTCTTTCACTAAAGACAAACTTGCTTAGTCAATACATGTATGAAGCAATAATAATATTAAAAAGAAAGTAAAAAGAGAATCGTTAGACACAAATTTACACAAATCGTGACAAACAAATAAACTAAAAATGACAAGATACCTCACTCAAGAATATATATATAACGACGAAAAAAAACGATGATATACTCTTTTTTACTTTTGTTCCTTCTTGTCCCTGTAAGTAGTCGTTAAGACCGAGAGAATATCTCATCTCATCATTCATATATATATATATATATATATATATATATATCTTTAATCCCTTTTTGGTTTTGTTTTTGTTTTCTTCCTCGTCCCTCTCGCAGAGAAAGCAAAAAAGAATTCTGTGAAGAGGACATGTCCAAAGATCGCATCACTAAAATCACCTTTCATATTTTTTATTTTATTTTTTTGCTTCTTGGCTCGTGTGCGTATATATATGTATGTGAGTTGGTGCGAGTAAATGTGCCATCACTCCCCTTACACGACACCCATTGGAGCGCTAGGCTCCACCGCACCGCGTTGTAAAAGTATTTGCATCTCCTCCGGCATTTCAGGTGTGACTTCCTTCACGAACTGCAGCACGCGCGTAGCCATGATTTTGTAAACATAATCATCCTCACAACCGAGGCGATTCATATACCTATTCGCCCGTTCTATTTCTTGAAGACTCATAGAGCGCGCCATGGGTGCCACATGGGAGGCGAGCACACGCACCATATACGGCGGACACTGCGCGGTAAAGCACAGACCCATAAGAATGGGCTCAATAAGAGACCAGTCTTTGAAGCCGTAGCGCAATCCCGTTTCCGCCGCCTGCACGTAGTACTCCGGATCGACGTAGCCAAGGTTGGCAAGGCCACGTGTGGCACCGGAGAGGGGATCGGGACCCATTAAGTCCAAACGTAATCGCGCCTGTTTTCCCATGACCTGAACGAGCGGGTGCTCACGCGCTGGTGGGTAGAGACCGACAAGGTTGAGAAATTCACCGAGTTGATTGGGAGAAAAAATGCGTGTACACTCCGTGGCACGATCCATTAGTGCCTTCATGAGCGGCTCCGAGGGGTGCGGGACGGTACTACAGATGTCCACAATAGGGGAAATGTTGCGTGGATCCATCCGTGCGGCGTAACGCATGGAACAAGAAGCCATTGTACCAAACATGGATTCACTTAAAAGTCCTAAACGTTGAAGGGCTATAAAAGCCTGTACCAAGTCCCGCTCCGAGAGGTCTGTTGCAACCTCTACGAGGGCGTCCGCATAGATTTCCACGTGCTCACGTTGACGGTAATCCATGGAGGCAAAGCAGACAAGAAAATTTGTGAGTGAGACAGCGTCCATATTTTCCACATGCTCGAGACCAAATTCTACTAGTTTTCTAAAGGTTCCTAAAAATTTGGGTCCAAGAGCATTGAGAGCGAATAAAACGCTAACAAAGTCATCTGGTTGAAACTCACTGAGGCGGTCCTCCACAATTTGCATAACTTGACGCAAAATATTATGTGAAACACCACGACAATACGCAAGACTCATGATAGTATGTGATATATCCATTGCACTCAAATCATCATTACAGTCAATGATCCGTTTTGCTAATTTTCCTACAAAGTCTGTGTTGTTACACTTTAATCTCGACAATTCGGTAACGGTCAAAGATAACTGGGTTGGGCTAAATTCATCAAGTATAGGAAACATAAGTTTAAGAACAGTTGATATTTTTCGCTCATCTCGTTGTTTAGCGATACTCATGGTGCGCAAAACGTTAATAAGTGATTCAGGCGAAACCGCATCTTCCTCTGGAACCGCTAATTCTTTAGGTGATGTGATTATTCCCGCCTTACGGAAGGTGTCGGCGATGAGGCTTGACTGAAACGGCGAGAGGACGGTCTGGTCAGAGCGGCAAAAGGCATCATTTAATCCCCGCATAAAATCAGGGTCCTGCATCATGCCGATCGTGTCCCTGTGATACGCTGTTGTACAAACTTGGTATATATCCTGCGCATTGAACTCCACAAGGTTCAACTTTACGCGTTCAAATATGTACGCAAGCGTAGCGGGTCTTGTAGCGACAGCCATGGATAAGGCCGATGGTGCGGCGACGGAGAGAGCGTTTAGCATTTATACAGCCTTCTCCCCTAAACCACACCTCTTCCTACAAGCAGTAAAACAACAAAAAAAAGAGTTTTTTTTCTTTTTTGTAAAACTAGCGTGTATGGTACGCAAAGCAAATGAAAATAGAACAAAAAAAGAACAAAGGAACAAAATCTATTTTTTTTTTTTTTTTATGAAGAGAATCATAAACAAGATAATAAAAAAAAAATACGTATATTGAGAGACAACATGAATGAAAAGTAAAGTCACACACAAAAATAAAAAAGAAATTTTTTTTTTTTTGCTTACAACAAATTTTGTTATTTGATTTGTGAATCAAAACATGGTCAATTTCTTTTTTACTTTGTCCTTTGTTTGTAAATGCGATTTCATAATGAAAACAAATTACACACAGAAAAAAAAAAGCAAAAAAAAAACGACACCTATTTTGTGAGAAACGCTAAATAGCAACAGTCATAGCATATTTTGGAGATTGCTCCGGTTTAGCTTGGATATGGACTATTATTATTATTTATTTTTTTGTTCTTGTTGTTGTTCTTTTTCTCGTTCTTTTTTTCTTTTTTCTTGACATACCATTTTTATATAAAATCATCATCGTACCGACGTTTAGAGAAGCGTCCTCCTGACTCCCGCTGAAGTTGTTTCGCTCGACGAAAAATCATTTGGTGTACATTCTTATCATTGACGCCTAGTTGCACTAATAGCCTACGTGCCTCTGCGAGCTCCTCATCATTCAGCGATGGGGCCAAGCCCAAGATTCCTTTTGTGATCATCTCTTGACCTCGCACATCTGTAATCACGTCTTTTGTACAACATTTCAAGAGCTCCACAAGTCGTTCAAAGCTGCGGAATCCCCCCTTCACCCTCTGCAATACCTCCACAAGTGCGTAAAAGTCATCCGAAAAGTGCTGTAACTGCGCGAGATTCAACACAACGCGTTCGAGCGCACCGGCATCAAAAGAGTCGGCTCGAAGGGATGCCGCGAGCGCGAGGGCCGCGATGCACGCCTCCCCGCGCGCCGGCGGGTAACTCGAAAGGAGGTCGAGAAGGTGCACGACTTGCGGCACCAAAAGACGTCCCGCGTCGGTGGCGAGGCGCTGCATCAGCGTGGCCATGACCGCCGTCGTATCCACAGGCAACACGGAGAGGGTGTCCATCAGCGCATCCACGTTGCGGATGTCCATGCCGGCGGCGAGCACCTCCGCGCGGTGGATGAGGGCGGCAAAGCCATCGCTGCTCGCCGCCACGCCGAGCGCCGCCAGCGCCTGCAGCATGGCGAGGAGGTCGCGCGGAGTGATGCCGTCCTCGTGGCGCGCGGCGTCCTTCACAATCGCGGCGGTGGCGGCGTGGCGGTTGAGGTTGTAGCGCGCCATCACCACGAGAAGGGCGCGGTGGTAGGCGGCGCTGTCCGTCTCGGGGAGGTGCGTCACGGCGCGCGCAACGAGACGCGGCACCATGCGCGCGGGAGCAGAGGCAATCTGCGGCTGTCGCTCCAACGCGGAGGCGACGCTGAAAACGTGCTCGCAGCTAAGGCTCTCAATGCGGGATTCTATTTGGTTCACAAACGCCACCATGGAGTCATGGCTCTGCAGCTTGCTCAGGTTGAAATAGGTCCGGCAGAGTTCCTGCGGCGTCAGCTTGGACGCAACCTCGCAGCTGCGTCGTGTGAGGAGATTTGTAAAGGTGTAGTCTTGATAGTTTATTACCGCCAACGCCTTGACGAGGGAGGCGACCTCGTGCGGTTTCATTTTACGCAAACAGAGCTCAAAAGCCTTGCAATGCTGCTGTAATCGACGCATGGCGTCACCACTCACAAATGCAGACGATTTGCAATCATTCACAACCTCCCAAACGGCGGCGAGACGCGCCTCAATCGTTGGTTCACCATCAAGGATTGTCGTTGAGGTTTGCACCGTGAGATCTTGTCTACTTGAAGGGAAAGTAGAAAGATTCGAGCCTTTCAAGATGTCTGTTTCAAAAACCTGTAATGCCCCAAACGTGCCATCAATGAAGCTCCGCTGGAACGGTGTCACGGTGTCGGCGTCGATTTGGTCATACTGCGTACGAAGACCGCGAAGAAAGGCGCTGTTTGTTTGAAGCTCTAGTGGATCTTCCTTTGCCTTAAGGAGGGCACATACACGGTATATATCCTCGGGACCTAATTGCACACGCCGCGAACCGACAGCATCAAGTAACGTTACCAATTTAGTGGCTCGTAGTAGAGCTGCACTACAATGCATGACTCACCACTACACAAAATTATTTTGCACCCAATTTTTCAATTCTTTTTCGTCCCTTTACTCCCGAAAAGTATGGAGAAAAGGAATATACAAATATATATATATTTATATATATATATATATATATATATATGTGTGTGTGTGTGTGAATATACTTTACCTTTTCACCTGTACTATTGTTTCTTTGTTTGTACAACATCACCCACAAGAAGCAATGACGCGATGCAGAGGGGAAAAAGAGAATATAGAAGCAGAACGAAAAGAAAACAGGTATAAGCACATGTATCACGTTTCGCAAGGTAAGCCTAAGAAATAAACAATATGTTCCTTTTTTTTTAATTATCAAAAAAAAAAAAAGTAAACATGAATGTGATGTTGACGTATAGACAATGCATACACCTGAAAGTCCAATTGCTGTTAGATCCATGGCTGGAAAAGGAGCCGGCTGGTAACAGTAACGGGAATATCCGTTAATGGTGGTACACTTTCTTTTGTGTCTGAAAGGGTTTCAAGGCTCTGTTGATCCTCCTTTGCATTTGTATCAGCGACACAGAAGCCGTCGGTGAGCGGATTAATGCGGTGAATTAATAGAAGAAAGTACGTGGTTTCGTAATATACAACCGACATGACGAGCAAGGCGGGCATTGCCACGGCCCAATACTTGTCTGGATAATAATTGTTCAACACCCAACCCAGCACAGTACCTGGAATAAATGCCCACAGGAAAAACATCACGACCGCCATTGTGATGAGTAACCAGGTGATAAAGCCCGTAATGGCGACTTGATGACCTTTAAATACAGCCATCGGAATTTCAGGGTTTGCAGTCATCTGGGACATTAGAAAAGACTAATTATATATATATATATATATATTGACTTCTACTCCCGCACTACCTCCTTTTTATTTATTTATTTTTTGTCATATTAATTATAAAAAAATATATGATAATAAGAATAATAATAACTATAGTAAACCAGCCAAAAATAATAACAATAATTGATTGCTCTAAACAAGCAAACAACAACAAAAAAAATTTCAGAATTCTAGAAGAAAAACACCTACTACCAAAAAAAAAGATCAATGTATGTATGCATAGATTCGGATGCATGTGTTGTGGTAGTGCCTGTCATATGCATGATTCAGCAGTCTAGAAATGACTCCGTTCCGTCAAAAATGTACTCCATTTCACAAACAGATGACACGTCTGTTTCAGCACGTTGGCTACTCATTTCTGTTCGGCGGTTTACCTCGCTACGGAGCAATTGTTGCACAGTGTTAACAGTGTGCATGGAATCCATCTCCGATATGTCCGAATGCCGCCAGTGTTCCGTTGTCCCTTTCACATCTGCAAGTTTTCGGGCAAGGCGGTGAATGAGCACCTGCTGTTGTTGCAGCGTTTGCAAGAGTACCTCCCGATCCTCCTGTGCAGCTGCTGTGTGTGGAGCATGAAAAGAAGTTGCATTACTACTACTATCACTACCACCACCAGAGCCTCTTATGCTCATACTTGTAGAAGTATTAGTAGGAAATCTGACTTGTTGTTTCGGTACAAACGCAGTTCCCATCACACTGCCGTGTCGATGTGACGTCCCCGTGGGTGAACTATGATATGTCATAATGTCCGGCGTGAGGGGTGAAAGATCGGTGCTTTCCAACTCCGCTGCCGCGTCCCGCAAGGATCCGGGGACGCAGGTCAATTGTGGTGGCAGCGGTGGTGGTGGACGAATACCTTCGCTGCTGTCATCCGGTCGTCGCACGGTGTTGACAAGGAAGGAGCTTTCACTCGTCGTGCACGATGCACGCACCACACACCCCGCAGGCATAGGTTCAAGAGATGTGGCGAGAGATGCGGTTGGAACCACTGTCGCCCGTGGGGCACGACGCTCAGTGTCTCTGACGCACTGATTTGATGCTGACTGTGATGGGAACGACGGCAAGGATTCCGAAATAGGCATTGGCAAGACGCCAGTTTTGGCCATTGTAAATCCTCTTGTTGTATCACCTCCTCCTCCTCCTCCTTCTCCCTTTTCTTCCTTTCTTTCTTGGCTTTTATCGGCCACGTTCGCACTTGAGAAATTTGAACTGCCTTGCCCCGTGTGTGTCACGCTGCGCCGCGAGGCGACAACGACAACAGCAGGAGTTTTCTTCTTTCCCACTGTTATTGTTGTTCTCGTTGATGCGACCACCGCACTCGCAGGACGCGAAAAGGGAGGTGCTACCGGCTCGCTTACCAACTTGGAAGGAGTGGGACTACAGGCTGACATGGGAACCTCTATAGTACCACCACTGCGATAGTGAAGACTCGCTTTCATGACATCGTATTGCCGTCGATTGTGCGCAGATAACGAGTCACGCTCAGGTAAATCATCACCACGACGATAAGCCACATTACCACTACTACTATTACTACTACTGCTGCTGCTGCTAAAATGACTACTGTTTACAATCGTGTTTGTGTTTTTCTCTTTAGACTCCGATGCGTCTGGTTCCTGATGCTCTGGAGTTCTCACTCGGCGGTGTTGCACCTCTCTCACGCCTTGGTGTTGCGTGTCTTGACTATGCAAATATTCCTCTTGCGTGATTTCCGCATGTGTGGCGAGCACCGCAAAGAGTTCCTCTGCAAAACGCAGCAAGTGTAGTTGCAGCACCATGGCACCCGACTCCTCCGCCTCATCCGCGTAGAGTGCGGGAACAAGGCTCAATTCTTCGGCTGCACGAAGGACCAATCCCCAATTTCGTTGACGACTCTCCTTCATCTCTGTTTCGATCGACACAGCTGCACTTGGGAAGAGGTTGGGGTGGTAGTATTGTAGCACAAGTGCAGGAACGATACCAGACTTTTGTGAGGTGTACAATGAGTTGCCCAAAGCACTAAGAGCGGCACAATGCATCGAGTCATCGCAGCGCTCTTCTCGGCGCAAGGCGTCTATGACGGAACGCAACCATAGTAAAAGACCATCTTCCATGCCATCCAGCGTTGCCTCAAAGCCCGGATTAATAAATTCCACATGCGAAATCACATCCTTCACGTTCAGGACTGTGCAGCAATGGTGCAGCAATAACGCCCGTGTGAGAACAACGTGACCACCAAGGGCAAAGGGTTCAGCAGATGCCAATTCCTTTGCCATGCTCACATGCAGCTCAAAGCGTCCAAGAGTACCAGTACCCCCGGCGTTAGTTGCTGATATAGAGTCCATGAGTTCCTCATCTGTGAGGAGTCCCTCCGCAACGAGCCAGCGAACAAGGAGGAAATGTGATTGGTGCACCTTGTCGTCTGTGGCGTCCAGCTGCGACACACTTGACCGGTCGCTGTTGTCTATGGTTTCACCACTCCCATTAGCAGTGGCGTGAAGAAGAAAGGAGTGCATAGTCGGCGGGCAGTGGCCGAGTACTGCCTCCGCAACAAGGAGATAGACGATGCCGTCGCGTGCTGCGCGGAGGGCAATGACTGGTACATCAGCAATGGAGTGTACGCCGGCGAAGGAGCGTGCAAGGGTTGATTCCGCCCGTCTAGCAAGATCCATTACGGGGGCATAGTGAGATTCAATCACCGGATCAAGGCGTTGTACACAGTAAAGAAGCAACCAGCGCAGGTTACAGATGAACTCGAGGAGAGTCAAAGCAGGACGCATGCGCTCAAAAAAAAAAAGAAAAAGAAAATGTATATATATAAATATGTAAAATTATATTAATGAAGACGATGAAATGCTCGTGTGTAGGCAAATTCCGTCTCAAGTGGATACAAGAGCCACAACAGCGACCCGCACTGGGATGTAAAAATAATAATGATGGTAGAAAAAAAAAATAATAACAATAAGAAGAAGAAACGACAAACAAACAAACAAAAGATTCAAAAAGGTGCATTAACACACACACAAACAAAGAAAAAAAAATCAGCATGAAGATAAATTTTGTTCAACAACAAACCAAAAAGAAAAATAAAAGGCTTTTGAAGCAAAAAAAAAAAAGAAAAAAAAACCGGTTAAACAACCAAACGTTAAGAATAACAATAAAAGAAATATCACTTGCGCATCTATGGGTTTTCCCAAAACTCACTCACTCGAAGCGCCGTGGAAGACGGTACGCATCGGGTTCTCGCGGTCGTAGAAGCACAGATCCAGCAGAGGAGCGCTCCTCCAACTCACTCACCATCCGCCGTCGTGCTACTTGCTGTACACGCAACGGATGTGAATGCGAGTGCTGCTGTACGTGTTCCAATGCATCTCTGGCGTCCACGCTTTGCGGCAGCAGATTATCATAAAGGGAGGCTGTAGAAGACGGTGACCGTCGCTCTGGACCCATATTAGCAGGAATACCTCCCGCTCGCATCCCCACCGTCGTTGCCGTCGTCGCCCTTGACGCACTATTTTTTATTTCGCGGAATAGTGCGAAAGGTTCGCCGGCAAATAAAGGCACAGAGGGCTCTATGGACTCTCTACTAAACTCACTTTTTCTATCAGCGACCGGTTCCACTTTTTTCTCCTCATTCTTTATCTTCCCCGTAGCACTTTGAAGAGGATTTTTATGCCTCTCTCCTTTTTCATCCTTTTCCACGCTTTCTTCCCTTTTCCCCGGTGTCTTGTTTAGATTCTTCTTGTGCGTATACTGGGCATCATCTCCATCAATGACTCGCATGGCGGCGGCGAGACGCTTACGCGCCGCTTCCTCAAGTCGTTGCAACTCTGTGTCCGTCAAAAGTTCAGAGCAACGCCAATGACGTGCTTCGCGTTGCTGCGACGCTGACATTTCTTCCACCTGACCCGACACACAACGGGCCTCCTCACCAAGTTCCTCCAGACGCGCAGCCGTTTCGACTTGTTGTTGCAACGCCAGTAACCGGACACCATTCGCCTCCTCACGCTGCCGCTGCCGCTGACGCTCGAGCATCACCTCATGGATACGACTTTCACCTGCAACGGCAAAGCGTGCGGCCATCTCCGCTCGTTTTTGTTCGACAAGTACCTGTTCAAGCATCTCGGCCTCATTGAGCTTTGCGTGAACAGCATCTAGACGCCCCCGCGACGACTCGGCAGACGCACGCTGCGCAATAATTTCTTCTACCTCTGCCATCTTTCGGGCCGTCGTCTCGGCATTCACACACCACATATTTGGGTACATGGCACGCGTAAATGTATGGAGTTGAAGGTACGGCCGAACCAGCTCACTTTGTGGGCAACGCTTCTGAAGGTGGTATGTTTCAGCTATGATACGATTTACATCCACGGGATGGGGCGTAAGGAGAGCTTCTGAAATTTCACTTAATACATTCAGTTTCATCAGCTGTGCACGGATATGAACGAGCCAGCGAATGTGAAACAAAAATAGCCATATTGGTACATTAAAAAAGGCATGATCCATCACCTGAAGCCACTCCGCTGAGCTTAGAGTATCCGTACAGAGAGCACGCAACGGCTCAAATCCCCAAACGTCTGCCATGACACCACGCTGTTCGAGGTATTCGTACAGTTCAGCGTCCTCGGTGCGGAGTAGTTGAGCGAGTAAGGTAACAAGGGAAACAGGAGGTTGTGGGTAGTATGCAGAAAACTCTTGACCCCAGTTTGACATGACCATAAGAACTGTTTCCACAATGGCTTGCGTATCATCATTATAGACCTGAAGAAACGGAAAGACAAGCATCGGTATGAAATGCACAACCGCAAAGTGTGGGGCATGCCAAGCAAGTATAGAGAGTGTCTTCATCATGGCAGCCCGCACCGTTCGTTCGGTTATGGGGAAAGGTGTCATGAGAAATGGTACTGCCTCATGTGTTCCTTTTTCAAGCAGTGCGGCAAACTGCGGGGCAGTGCGGCGTCGCTCTGGAAGATGCAACAAGAAGCGCCACGTCAATGGACGATGTTGTGCGGGAAAAACACCATAACGCAGAAGCAAACGACGCAACTCTAATATATTCGCCGCTCGCGAGGCTTTATCTAGGGTGGGTCGTAATTCCAGTTGCTTGCCCCCTTTGCGTACTGCGTTAGCGTTTTCCGAGTGATTGGATACACTCTCGCGTTTAGGCGTGGTGGAAATCGCCTTGGCTCGAATCCACTTGGCCACTTGCCTATCATTGGGTAACAACGCCAGTGACGTAGTAGGTGACTCGTCAGCCCCAGCCATATGAGTAACGTCATCTTTTTTGTTCTTCTCTTTTTCGTTCTCTTCTCCTGTACTGCCTGGAGGGGCTGCGCTGGATCTGGACGGCAGCTGCGTCACCCGTACGGCGCCGGACTCCTGAAGAAACGGAAGCAGCTGTGGTGGACGGGATTCGTGGCTCGCCTCTACACTTCCACCCTTTGCCCAACGCACGCGCCGCTGATGAAATTGTCGCACTGTTGGTAAGTGAAAGAGTTTTAGATCGGTTCCATTTAAAAACACAGCAAATGAGGGTCCTGAAACGGTAAATGAGTTGGTGCGTCGCTGCACTGTTCCACTGTATGGTGCGGCCATTGCAAATGCCACCGCGTACTCCTTCGTCACAAGAAAGAGAAGTGTCCCATCGGTGAGCTCACACGCGAGAAGGGCACCGCCGTTCACCGCCACCATCGCACGCGTGGCAGCCGGCGCCGTGGTGAGCTGCACAGCACCAATCGATGAAAGGTCCGTTGTGCGCACGAACCCGACAAGGGCGTCTGCCGCGCCAATAGCAATAAAGCCATCTCCCAAAACCGACGAACGGGGACGCACCTCCATCATCACGGACGCTTTTGGCACAAGTCGTGTTGCATCCCATGAGGTCAAACGACCCGTGTACTCCACAGTGAAGATTTCCTCGGAGGTGACATGCACACTCATAAAGTCGCGCACCACATTTGGTGCGGTGGTGAGGCTATGCACACGACACGTGAACTGCGCCGTGTCCCATAAGGCGAGGGTGTGACGACTGAGGGTTGCCAAAAACACAGCTGTCGGGGAAATAGCGAACATACGAATCGAATGTGTGTGCGGTGTGCGACCACTCTGCAAGGTGCGGCTCGTTGCGCGGTCAATCCATACGAGGTGGTCGTCCTCCGTGGCGCACACAAAGACAGCACGAAGGCACGCCATCGCGGTGAGAGAATGATCAAGTGAGGCAAAAAGCTTCACACTGTTGCCACGGAGTGCAAAAACGTACACAGCGCCGTCGCTACAGCTTGCGTAAAGCGTGGTCTCATCGCACGGGTCAAAGATGGCGTCCGTAAATTGTACGCCACGGCTCACTAATGTTGCCTCTAAAAATTGCCCATCAGAACGTGTGATTTTGGCCTTTCCTGACCATAGTGGAGCTGTCACAGTGTTGAAGTCAATAGCAACGGACATAAAGGAATGTAAAGATTAAGTCTATCTATTGGTTCAATAAAAATAATAAAATAAAAATAAAAACCTCTCTCTCCAAAAAAAAAAAACAAACAAAAAAAGCGTTTTACGCACGACAAAAACACAAGAGTACCTATAAGACTTTATGTGTGTGTGAGGGAGAATGTGCTGTGTTAGGTGTGGTATATACGAAGTAAAATAAAAACAATTAAGAGAAGATAAAAAAAAATTTTTTCTTAAAAGGATATGATGAGGAATTGAGGCTTTAATGCAGTAAGTCATAAAATAAAAAGTAACAGATAAATAGTTCAACATGACTTATTTTTAATCTTCACACATAAAAAATTGCGAAAGAAAAAAAATATATATATAATTACTTAAATAGGTAGCTATTTTTTTCATTTACATCTCCACGATCAATAAGTATATCAAACAATAAATATTTCTTTCTATTCACATAATGTCACGACGATTTAAAAAAAAAAGTAAAGCGGCACGTGCAAGTTCCATTACACGTTTCTCTTCCCTTAATTTTTCCATACATAAAATAAATAAATAAATAAATGTATATATATATATATATACTTTTTTTCTTTCTTTTGCATTCATTTCGATGAGCATCCTATGCGACATACATTGGAGTTTAAAAGTCCATCAAAAATAAAGTATAATCATAGTTGTAAGAATGTATATATATATATATATATATATAAATATATAACCAGCTCAACAGAAGCATATAGAAAGCCATGGTATTTTTCCAGAGAGACCACAAATCGTATTCCCATAAACACTAACTCACCACACACAAACACACATAAAAACACATGAGCACGACTTACCGCGTGGTTGATTTCCTCAAACTGCTACCTCCCGGCGCGGCTGCGCCCGTAGCATTTGTGTCGGCGGCAACAAACGTTACTGTGGGTTGCCGATCTGGATCTCTATTATCGTAACCGTGCACAACGCGTTTGTAGATGTTGGTGCAGCGGTTCTCATAGCAATGCGGACACCAGCGATTTAAGCCGGCACAGAATTTGCACGGGTTGAGGCACACCGAGCACTTTGGCAGGTGTGGGTAGGCGTTGCACGTAGATCGTTGGAAAACACAACCCGGTACGTGTTCAATCGGTGCCACCTTCTTCTTTCCCTTCGGAGGTAGGCGATACGTGTCAGCACCGCAACCACAGAGCTCCTTCGGTAGCTCCTTCTTCTTCTTGGGCGGACCCTCGTCCTTCTTCTTGGGAGGCATATCAAATCTACGCCTAGATCACTATACCTGGAAGATCTAAGGGAAGAAACAAGCAAGGAATAAAAACATTTATAAAGTCGAGTAAACACACTCGGAAGAAAAAAAAGAAAGCGTACACGAAACCAAATGATTTGAACCTCCATCAACCTCCTATCACAGTATATATATATATAAATATACGTGACATAAACGTAAAATAAATCTCATTCTCCTTCTTCACTCGGAGCACGCCGTATTAGTCTTAAGCGAAGTGAACATAATTTTATTTCTTAACGTACTATTCTTTTTCTTTTTTTTTTGTTTCCTTTATATCACACACAGACAAAAAAAAAAAACCGCGCACCTTAACACCTTTTACACCTGCGGCATAGCTCATCATACCAAATCACCAAAAAAACCATGCACGCGCCGTCGGCGCTTTTCAAAGGTAAAGTTGACTTTTTTCTTTTTTTCATCCTTCAACCATTTAACAGCGGCCGCACGTTCCCGTCGCTTCTGCCGCTCCGTCTTTTGTGGTGTCTCTTCACTTTCCTCCTCACCGCGCTTTTCGTCATTCAAGTTATCCTCCGTGCTGCGAGGTCGTTTGGCACTTCGCTTAGCATCTTTTTGACCAATACCTTTGGCAATGTGTTTTTTCCTATCATCAGCATCATCCTCACCGTTATCCTCCTCCTCCTCCTCGTCATCGTCATCGTCGTCGTCGTCGTCGATGGATGAATCGCCATCACTGTCATCCTCATCTTCTTCTTCACTACCGTCCGCATTGCTACGATGACTTTCTTCTTCTTCTTCTTCCTCTTCTTCCTCCGCCGCTTCTTGTGCCTCCCGCTCCGCTTCCATCTCCTTCAAAATGGCAAGGTGACGTTGCTCCGCACGAGAGCGCAATTTATTCAGCGCCACCTCATCGGATAAAAAGCGCACATCGACAAAATCAATGATATTGTCATGACCTGTAACGGCGAGCATCGTGGAATCGTGACTAAGTCGCATACAGCTAATACCTTCGTGTCCGCGCTGCCTGCGTATGGCTAATCCTGCTTGGTTACCGCTGCTGTGCGGCCCATGCGCGTACGTGAAGTCCCGTGCACTGAGCTGACATATATTGCGTCGCACAGGGTACATCTCAATCACTCGTACAAGACCATCGCACGCACCGGTGAGGATAATATTGTGGTTAAAGAGACTATCAGGGTTGTTAAAGGATATGATACTCTCACATTCGGCAGGGTGACGCTCCATCAGATCATACGGACGACGCCAAGAGCCGTACTTCCACATTGGCAATCCACCATGTGGTGTGCCGCAGACAATGCTTGGAATAAAGTTTGATGTGTTTACCCCTGTATTATTCACAAAGGCAAAGCAGTTAAGTTCATCCTTGCGTTTTTCACTGTAATCACGAATACGACCAGCGCGGAGGTCATACACCCCAAGGCAGGTGTCACCGCTGCTTGAAACGAGTTCTTGAATATCCGAAAAGTAAATCATCTGAGAAACATAGTCACCGTGCTCGTGGTAGTGATGCGCAGGTGATTGCTGTCGCATGTCCCATAAAACAATCATTCCATCATCGTCCCCTGTAGCTACAGTGTGTTCATCGCACACATTTAGGGAGGAGATGCCAAACTTGTGCGGATTCTTTTTCATCACCTTCTTCGTCTTATTTTTCCCACTAGTCTCCCCGTCTTGCGTGGCAAGGGTCTCCTTTTTATTCCGTTTCCTTGCAGACCCCTTGTCGGCGAGAGCGGTCACTGCGCTAGCGGAACCATTCCTCCCTTTCTTGTCCACCGCCCCCATGTGCATGGCGATGCGCTCGGCGACGCAGTCCAACACGCTGAGCGTGCGGTCGCTGCTCACCGTGACGAGGTACTGACCGTCTTCGGTGAACTCCATTCCCGTGATGCCGCCGCGCGGGTGCATGCGGAGGTTGTACGGGCTCGCCTGCGCCGCGGCGTCGGGGTCGGGGCGGGTGAAGTACGGCGCCGCGATGGGCCGCCGCCGCGTCTCGGTTGGGCGGAACTCGTGCACCTCCACCTCCCCCGTCACGAGGCCGGCGGCGAAGAGCGGAAGGCGCGGGTGCATCGCGAGGTCCATCACCGCGGCTGGGGCGAGAAGGGACGGGGGGACAGCCGGCGCCGCGCCATCGCCAAAGAGGAAGTCGTCCTCGCCATCGGTAGGAAGGTGGTCGAGATCCATGGAAGCAAGTTTTTTTTTCTTTTTTCTTTTCGCCTTTTGCACTTTCTTTTACGCTCCTTAGCCTTTGTTGCGGTTGACAAGCAGCCGTGCTCAAAACCACAGTAAGGTAACGACAATACCTCATACATAAATATACATACATATATATATATATATATATGCATACGTTTATGCGTCAGAATGGTATACAAAGAAATGAAAAAAGCAAAAAAAAAGCGAGGGGTGGGGTGGGGACAAGGAAAAAGCAAAAAAAAAAAAGAAACATGTACGAGAGTACGCACACAACACACAAAATAAAAGAACACAGCTGGTTCTATAGTTGCCTTCACTATGCTTCTTGCCTTGTTAACTTTGAAAGTAGTACTAGCTGCGGTTATTCAATACCATAGCGGTAAGTAGAAATTCACAACGTGGTGCGAATGTATTGGAACAAGAAAATAATTAATAATATCGGAACGCAACGAAAGAACCTGCACCGCATAATTTTCTTTTTGAATAAGTAAACCACAAATATGCACCACCAATACTAACAAACAGAAATAATGATCAATAAAAAGTACGTCACTCATACAACAGAAAAAAAAAAGGAAAAAAGAAAAAGAAAACAAAAAATGACGTTCACCAAATAAACGGGTAATGTTAATAGTTTAAAAAAGTGGAGTGGTTAGACACCTTTCGAAAAGAGGTTCAACATAAGTTCTTCTTTTTTCTGATTATAGTTTTACTTGCCGTCTTTTTTCTATTTTAACCTACAAAAAGAACACCAACAAACACTATAGAAGTTTAAATCACGTACAAGCATAGAGTGCAACTTACCGTCCTCTTTTTTGCACGTATATCAAATATATACCAAAATATTCTTCCTTTTGTTGTGTATTTACCATACACCTTTTTTCTTGGTTCCATTGTCAAAAAAACGTTTTTTTTTTTTTTCTAGGAATGAAGAATTTCCTATCAAATCGTTTGATGCAAAACAAGCCAAAAACAAAAAACAAAAACAAAAACAAAAACAAATAATAATAATAATTCTGCATAGCTTATTTTACCTTATCAAAAAAAAAAAAAACATAGCATCTTAACAACAATAATTCACCTCCTTTTTTCATTCCTTTATTAATTTCTGTTTTTTAATATTTTTTTTGGTTTTCTTTTGTTCACCTTCCCCGATTGTGGAGCCAATAATATCTATCAAAACGACAATGGCAAGAAGAGCAAAAAAAAGAAAAAAAAGAGAGAGAACACGAGACTATCCTCTTGTGCTAAGCCCAATAACAGATCACAATCCCTTTTGTTCATCTCTTGTGAAAATTAACCAGCTATGGACTCATACGCACCTCTATTCAGAAACTCCGCCACCCGAAGAGCTACCTTTTCCTTATGGCGGCTCTCTGCAAAAAACCAATGACCACCCGGCACTGGCACAACCTCCGAACCATCACGTTCGCCTTTTGCCTTTACGTATTCAACCCATTTTGGGGAGTGTAGCAATAAAAACTTGTCCGCACCGTACATAAAAAGCACGGGCATACTCATAGGCATAAGAAAGCGCAGCGTTCTCGGATGAAGTCGGGAAACGAACAGAACCCAAAATCGTATGTATACCCATCCCCATGATGGATGTGGTTCCACAAGATCGAATTCTTCAACAATCTCCTTGGTGTTACCGTCATTGGCATTATTGATACTGTCGAAACCGTTTACGCTCTGTAGCGGGGTGGAAATACGCTGTGAACCTCTCCTCCGGTCACCCGAAGGGTGCTGAATGAGTTTGCATGGGTAGCACTTATATGAGATCGCAATGGCATCTGGATTGAGGTGTAGTGTTTGTTTTTGGGAGTCCGGTGCGTAGTAAAACTTCTTACGTGAGAATGATCTGCTGTGGTAAAAATCAGCAGCAGGCTCATTATGCTCCTCATTGCCCCCGAAAATTACGCGGGTGATGCGTGAGAGAAATGAACACCGTTGTCGTGAATCCTTCTTTTTCTCCATGTTTGCCACCATTAGAAGAGCATTACAGTTTGATTCATTAGAAGAGAGTGTAATTGAGTAGCGGTAAGGAACTCGTCCAACAAGCCGCAGAAAAAAATTCAGCATCATTTTGGAAAAAGACCGAGGAAAAATAAAGAACATTACCATAACAGTCAACTGGTGAAATAGGGCACAGATATCAAGGGGTGCAAACCACATAATTTTAATAAATCGAACAAGAATGTTGCTTCTGTCTCGGTCATCAGGGTCAGGGGGGTCTCGAAATGGTGCCCCATTATCTAGCATAACAACACGACTAAAAAAGTAGGGCTTGGAGAGAATAAATTCAAATGCCACAATACATCCCCAGTTATGGGCAATAAGCATTGGTTGCTCCATAGGACGATGATCCATTGCCGCAAGAAGGGCAACTTCAAAAAGGTCCACAAGTTCCTCAAAGGAATAACCAAACAACGGCACCTTTAGTGCATATGGTGGTGCACCATTTCTTTTTTTTATCGCATCTTTTCCTAAAATTGGTCCATGATGATCAAAACCAGGAAGCGTGATTCCAACAATACGGTACTGCGCCAAAAGGGGCGCCATTAAGTTCTCTTGAAACACGCTAGGGTTGTCGGGCCAGCCAGTAAAAAAAACTACAGTGCTTCCATTGGGATTTCCAGTGATGTATATATTCATCGCCAAATGCCTTAGTATTCTCGAAAATAAAAATAAAAAAAAATCTTCTTAAAATGTACTTTGTACGCTCCTTTTTGTTGTTGTTGTTGTTGCCCGCTTGTTTTCTTTGAGTTTGTGAAATCTATATCTCTCAATGAAACGTGTGCTGCAGCAAAAAAAAAAAAAAAAACTCGTATAAATACAATTTTTTTTTTGTACAAAGAACCACACAGAAAGATCTAATACGCTGAGCGTTTCAAAATATGGTAGTTCTAGACGAAAGTTAATGGTAAACAAAAACAAAAACAATAGATAATACGAACTAAAAGTATTTTTGTTATTGGATATATATATTTCCGTACGTGTTGACTTTACTCCTTCTGAGAAACAAACAAACAAAAAAAAAAGTGCAGTAAACACTCTTCTTGTCTTAAGTATTTGAACTACACAAAAACAAGTAAACAAAAAGAGATCTTATGATAAGTGTATTTAAACACCGTTAAAAAAAACCGATATGATCAGCGCACGAGCCTTGTCTTGTTATACCTAGTTGTTATTATAATACTAAGAGTTAACGAAAGCAATTTTCCTTTTTCTTCGTGTATCTGTGTGTTTCACTGATTTTGAATTACAAAACGGAAGTTAACAAAAAAAAAGAGGACAAAAAAAAACAATAATCAAGTGAAATATTATTTATTTACGTGCAGTAAAACAATACATGATGAAAAGCCCAGCATCTCATTTTAACAGAAGTCATTAAATAAAAAAATATGTAGTTGGTGTTGTAATTATTATGGAAAAAAAAATCAAATAAAAAAAAAAGAAAAGAGGTAAAAAAGAAGCATGCACACTGGGTATATATATAAAAAAAAAGCACAGACGCGTGTATACATGATCTTGGCGCACACAACCTTTGAATCCCAATCTTTCCAATGTATATATATATATATATATATATATATATATACTTTAGTGTTCACTTTTCTTCAGCTCACTCAAACGAAAACATGCATACTCAGAGTAAAGTAGGAAACTGAAATGTACTAATGGGCAAACAAATAAAGAGTAAAGCAACTCTCGCACAAAGAGCATACGATTCAGTGAGAATTTCTTATTCTCTAACGGTAAAAATCAATTAATACAACAAAATATCACTGCATCTCAATTTATTTATTTATTTTTTTTCAAAAAAGGACGTAAGAACAATCCTAAACAAATATAAAAAGAAAAAAAAACAGTATACATACATATATATATATATATATATATATATATATGGAAGGCATCGCAACAATAACAAAAAAAGAGGCCGCGAAGGGATCGAGACTGCGCATATGAAATAAGAGCAAAAAAAAAAAAGAAGAGTGTTAGCGGATGCCTTTATTTTCTCATCCTCCAAAACGGATACATTTTTTTGTCCTTGTTATTGTGTTCACGTATTTCATTCTTTTCTTTTCTTTTGTGCTCTTTTTAAAACTGATTGTCTCTGTCCTTCTTTGTGTTGATTGGCATATATGCATTCTCTTTTGCATTTCATTTCATTAGTTTTTCCTGTAGACTCCATTTTTTGTGTGTTTTTCAAGAACAAAATGATTCATTGTTTGTATTTTTTTTTCTTTTGTGAATCGACTCCTTTCTATTCTCTCCTTTAAAAAAAACATTTTTAGTTAATATTCTCACGGCTTCGGACTGCGAAGAAATCAAGAAGGTGCACTATTTGCTTTGTTCGTTTTTTTCTTTAGTTGTTGACTGCATTTTCCTTTCTCTACTGTACGGCTAATTTTTTTCAAATAGGAGTTTTTTTTTTTTTACTGAACTTCGGCTAGAAAGAAGCCGAAAATTTTCTGCAAAAAAAAAAAAATCGGCAAAAGGTCTAAAAATCTTTTCTGGAATGGAATCAAAAAAAAAAAAAAAAGAGTTGGTTAAGCGAAGATGGTATCACATCTTATATATATATATATATATAAGCACACATCAAATAAAGGACGTTATCACTTCCTCTTCATTACTCCTTATTTTCCTCACTGATAAAGTATCTTAAACAGCATGATTGATTCCGTTCCTCATCGAATTTACCCTTTAATACTTTTAAATTTCTGTTATCTTCTTTCTTTACCTCTTTCTCTCTTCTTACTTTCTCTTCGTAATAGATGTTGTTGTTCTCTTTTTTTTTTCTTTTCTTCTATCAGGTGCATCTTTCAAACCAATACGTCAAGTGCGGAGATATTTGATGAAAAAAGCAGCAAAAACAAAAACAAAAAAAGCACACACAAAAGTTAATCTCTGTTTGAATGAATTTTTTTTTTATCCTTTTTCTAAAAAAAAAAAAATAAAAAAAAAATAATACTCATGTATGATTTTACTTGCGCTCTTGTTTACATGTGCTATAGTTTGAGATGATGCTACTGCGGGCTGTCATCCTGCGGTGGCGGAGTCCAAGCGGAAGGGGGATAAACGTGCGGGGGAAGAGCCCCTTGTGGATACACAATAGCATGCTGCTGTGGTTGTTGTTGTATCACCTTTAAAGAGGTACCTGGCATTACAACTTGCTGCACCGCAGGATATGATGGTTGCATTAAAGGGTAGAGGGCCATTCGACCATCACTCATCTGAAAAAGCATCATCGGTACTTGCATTTGTTGCTGCATCTGTTGTTGCATCTGCTGTTGTTGCTGCTGCTGCTGCTGGTGAAGATGCAGAGACGTGTTTGCCAAATGTGAGATAGGAGCCACTACAGTTTGTGGAATTGGCGAAAATTGAGGCGGGGAGAACTTTCTAGCCGGTTGCTGAGGAAACAGCGGGCTCGAGCGACTCTGTGACAAGGTCAGATTTTGATACATACCTTCTTGAGATTGTGCATTCGAAGTGGGGGGCTTAGCCCTATCGTCATCATACACAGACAGGGGCATAGGCGGCGGCGGAGGCGGAGGCTGTGCAGGCAGTTGTGTTCTATCAGCACTCTGTGGTAAAAACGAGAGCGGAAATAGCGGCTGTGGCGGCATCGCCACATTCGAATCCCCATTAGCCTCCTCGTCCGCGGCACCCTTACTGTTCTCCTTGTTCGGTAGCATCCACACCTTGGCAAAATTCTCCAACGCACTGCGCGCGGCGAGGGGTATAGCACGTTGCTCAAGCGGTGGAGTGGAAACACGATGCTGTGGCGACGCTGCCTCACTGTCCGCTAACCCGAGATTGAGATGTGAGAAGTCAAACGGCACATCATCGTCGTTGCTGGTCAGCGCGGCGGCAGTTAAGGTTGTAGCCGTCGCCGTATTGTCTTGCAACGGCGTAAAGATGCCCTCGCGAACAGCCGAAGTCACTGTCGACGACGATGACGGCGGCGGCGGCGGCGGCGGCGACGCATGCCATCGCTCTTTTACTGTTTTCGGCGCTACTTTCTCCGTCACGGTCAGTTTAATGACATTTTGTATTGCCGATGCACTTTCCTTCACAATTGGAATTGTCGAGGCGTCTGTCTTTGATCCTTTCTGCTGCGATGTGATTAGCGCAGCTAGAAAAGATCGTGGCTGTGGAATAGTCACCGACGCATCCGTCGTTGTCGCATCGCTCTTCGGTTTAGATGCCGTGGAAATTTGAAGTCCAGCAAGGGCTTGAAGTTTCATTGAAACATTCTCACTGGCACGTAGTATTGGCGGAACCGTTTGCTTCCCCTCCGCCCCGTGTCGCTTAGGATCCGTGACAGGCGTTTGGAGAGATTTTACAATCACTGTTGCCTTCGGCCTCAGTGATGACTGCCTTTGCTTTTCCTGTGTGTCCGTTGTGGTTGCATCGGATCGATTGATAGATGACCGCTGCAACGGCCCCTCCGTGTCGCGTTTGACCTCTCCGGAGGCCTTGGTGACAGTGGACAGGGGGGATTTTCTTGGGTACGCGGGTGGTGCGTTCGTGTACGCAGGGGGAGGTACTGATGTCTCCGTGCCTGGATGATTTGTTGGGTCTCTCTTTTTTTCTTTACACTGTGTCACCGCCGGCGACTCCGACGGTGGTGCGGTAGTGACTCGTCCTCGCGGGGTTTCGGTTTTGGATGGCTTGACGGCGGCATTAGCAGGAGTATTCGAGCCATTCGTTGGTTTTGGCTTTGCCGTTGTGGAGCTTTTCATTTGGGAGCCCCGCGGTAAAGGTATCTCCACACCACCAGTTGATGAGCTACTTTTAGACATACTTCCCATATTCGACGAGGTGTCATTTGGTGCACCAGCTTTTACTGTTGTCGTTGTTGTCGTTGCTGTTGTTGATGGTTTCGTAGCTGATGTGCTCGTTTTCGGCATGGTCGCAGTTGTCGTTGTTGGGACTGTGGCATATGGTGTTACTAGGGCATTTTTTCCACTCTTCTTCGCTCGCTTCTCCGTCTTGGATGTAGTCGCTATTGCTGTCGCTGATGTCACCACTAATCCTTTTGTGTTTAAACTTTCCTTCCTTCGATGATCCATACTGCTTGTCGTACTGTTTGTGCGAATCGATGAGGAAGAAAGTGCAATAGAGTTTGATGAAGGTGGTGCAAAGGATGGATTTTCACCCACTACAGCCTCCCGTTCGACGCGCTTGGACAATTCCAAATTCAATGCAACTTTTGGCAACACTTCTTCTACTCCGTGGAGTTGTCGTGGCGGCGTTGAAGTGTTATTTGGCTTCGATTGAGATTCCACAGCATCCGATACGTGACTATTTGATGGGACAACAAAATCTGAAGTGGAGTGTGGCGTTGACACACGCTTGCCATTCGCACGAGGAGACGGCGTTGCTGGCAGTGATGACTCCTCCACACTGGTCACCTCATCCTTTACTTTCGCCTTGACCCTATTCTCCATCTCCACATGTTGAGTTTCAGAAATCGTCTTCTCGGCATCTGAAATCATCTCAACCTTTTGGTTTGTACTCTCTTCACTATCATTCCATGATCTTGGTATCTCCTCTGCGGTTCCCCCAGAACCATCGGGAGAGATAAAAAGTGATGTAACCAACTTTCCATTCATAACATTTGGTGCATGTGATGAAGCAGAAGCTGTAACACTGACAAAAGGGGTAAGAGGGGTTGAAGTAGAGGACGCTGGTGTCTTCTTTGAAGATACGGACTTCTCCATCAAGGTCGAAGGCATTGACAATGTGGATGAAGGAATCTTTTCTTCTTCCCTTTCCTTGTCCTTTTGTTTGTGGTCTGCTGCCTTAACAGATTTCACAGCCAAATTCGATGTGACTGCTCCTGATGTAATGGTAACCTTTTCTGCGTTTTCCAAGCGTAGTGCATGAATCGTTGTGGCAATCAAGAAAAGCCCACCAAGGGCAATAGTACTTCCACAAAGAAAACTATTATAAAGAAACGTCTGTGATCCAATCATAGTCCCTCTTTGAATTTGCCAACGAGCATCTACAGCAACCATAGCTAACCACATGAGTATGAGAGGTACAGTAGATCGAACTTGCCGTGGCGAATGTGCGGCGATGTATAATACAAAAAATGCCGACAATACGCTATTCGCTGCAAATGGTAGGATATATGCGGGAAGACATAAAACAGCGAGTGCACAAAGACCAGTATGCATAACAAAGGCTGTGACACCATCTTGCAAGGCCTTTAGCCGGTTTTCACCCCAACCATCTCCTATGAAAAAGAGGATAGCCAAAAAGACACAAATAGCACCCATACATGAAGTGTCCAAAGACCACTCAAACATCATTGTAGAAAACCACATACATAACGCCATTGAAAAATGAAATCCCACAAAGAAAAAGTATTCTGGAAGTACACGAAAAGATGATATGATGGGAGAAAGCATCGTATTATTCAATACATCCTCTATTTTTGCAGGGATTGAAAGAATCTTTGTGACTGCTTCACTACGAACACGCAGGCCGAATTGCGTTTCTGTCAATAAAAGTGTGATAGAAAACGCCAAACTGTAACTTGAATACATTTTATAGACCCATGTACGCTGTGCAGACAACGTGAGAAAGGCATCCCGTAATGGATAAGCAGGAAACCAAACGACTGTAATAACAACATACAGCAACACAGTGAACAGAGACATCAATGGCACAAAACGGGTCCAGTGAAGTGTATTGGAAAGAAAAAGGGCGACAGTTAAGCGATGCATGTTTGTGATATCAAATGCCAAAAGAACAAATACAAACCAAGCAAATTGCTCCGTTGCAAAAGCTGTTCGTGGACAAATTCGTTCCTTTTTCTTTTGTTGTACAGACGCATGACGAAAGGAAACAATGGCTGAAACACCCGATGCATTATGTATTCGATGTGCACTAGAATTGTTCGATGAGAGAGTCATCATCTCTTCCCTCTTTGGCATTGCCTCATCTTCAATCAAAATGACTCGTAAAAGCTGAATAAATGTTTCCACTGCTATAGGAGAACATCCACGAAGCACATGCTCATTCTGACGCATGAAAATACAAAAGGCCCAAAGCACTATAGTCAATACTCGCCAAAGCAAATCCACATTTTCATCGGGTGTGAACATCACAAACGTTGCCTCTTTTAAAGTGAAGCGGTTTTCCAAAACATTTAATGCATTATACAACAAGTGGTAAGGCGAAAAAATTGATAATACACCACGACCCATCGCAACAAAAATATTTCCAACAATTTAACAACAAAAAAGAACGGCAACCTTTTCTTTTGAATTTCTTTTATCTTTACCTTTTCCTTTATTTTTATTGCTAAAATTTTTTGCTTGTTCTTTTTTCCTTTCCTCTCGTTTTCTCTGTTTCTTATTCTCTGTCTTATCTTTTTACAGTTTTTTTGTTTCTTAAGCTTTTTCTCTTTATTGCTATTTCCTGAGAACGTAAGGAAAAAGAAAAAGAAAAAATCAGATTCTAGATACTGTGCGTAAAGGATTTCCTTTCTTCTTCTATCTTCTTTTAATGTTTTCCCTCGCTCTTCAGTATTTTTAATGATGGTGAAGAATAAAAATAAATAAATAAATAAAAAATGAATTGTTATGAATAGTAAGAGATAACTTTTGCACTCCACTATAGTACTATCTTTGCTTTTTTCCCTTGATTTCTCCTTCAAAAAAAAAGAAAAAAAAATATTTTTTTTTGTGTGTACTGGATAATAAAAACTGCGCTTCTTTCCTTTTTCCGTCACCTCTCTTTTCAGATACGTCTTACTTCTTTTTTTTGTTTTTAGTGTTTAAAATATCGCCTTTGCGTCTCCAATTTTGTCTACAATAACAAAATAAAATTTTAAAAAAAGTCAAAAACCACAATAACAGTATGTATATATATATATATATATATATATATATATATATATATATATATATTTGCTTTTAAAAGAGGCTAAAAGCAATTTTGAAAGCAGTATTTCTTTCCGTTTGTTTGTTTTTACTTTTTCAAAACCAAAATCAAAAGCAAAAAAAAAACAAAATTTTTTTTATTATTTTCTCCTCAATTTATGTTTTTTTTCCCCTTTTGCTATTCTCCTTATTACCCCTAAACCTCTCTCTTTTCTTTTCTTTCCTTTCCTTTTTCTTGTCTTTCGTATTCTTTAGATCTTACCTCGAAGACGACAAACAAAAAGCAGAAAGAGTCAAAATTTCTCTGTCTACCAATTATCACACAGGTAGACCTTTGAGAGTTTCACACCTCTTTAGTTTCTACTTCTTAGTTAGTTTTGTTTCGACTTACCGTTTTCCACCACACTTTATAACGCGCAAAGAAGTGTGATTGGGCACAAAAGCCAGACGAAAGTTAAACAACAACAACAACAATAATAGCGGCAAAGTAGATAAGAGGATTAATGACGAATACCAGAAGAGTCAATTTAAGAAAATCAACAACAGTAACTCAAAATGACCCTTGTACTCCGAAATCCCTCTGAATGGATGACACTAAAGAAAGAATAAGAGTTAACAAAAATAAGACAAGACGAAAATCAGACACACACAGAAACAAAAAAAAGTACAACTCCCCGCTATTATAGTATATATATATATATATATATATATAAATATAGTAGTAGTAATAAAAAGTGTGAACTTTTCTGTATCTTTTATGTGATTACGTGAACAACAATAGCAACGCCAAGTATCAAACAACAAGAAAACAGACAGCAAGTTTTAGGAAAACTTTCGGCTATCAGGTTGACTTAATGCAGGTGTTTTTCTTCTTTCGCCTACTGGGTACTTATGGAGTAAGGGGGGAAAAAAAAAAATGAGAGGAAAGTATAGCAGAGAAGAACGCACAATAAGACACACAAAAAGAAAAAAAAACTAAATTGAATGGCTTCTTCAAAGAGAAACAGAACACTCCTTCAAAAAAGGAATTAAAAAAGTATAGAAAACAAACAAACAAGAATAACCAAACGAAAAAAAAAGTTCTTCAACTATTCTTTTCTTTGTTTCGTTATTACTTCTTTTGTCCTTCACGTACAATTGATGTTTCCTATCTATAGGGATTCTGTTCTTTTTTTTTTTTTGCTTTTGTAGCTCAAATCTTCTCTCCTTTTTTTTTCTCTTCTGTTGACAACCTAAAAACAATAAACCAATACTAAATATGAAACAAACAAAAAAAAACTTTTTTAAGCAGACGTATTTATTTTACCACTGTAATATATATATATATATATATATATATATATACAGAGAAGTCCGCACTTCTATATTCTCTTGATCTCTTGCAAAGAAAAAGAAAAATTTACTTTACCCTACTAAAGCAAAAGAAAAAAAAAAACAAAAAAAAACATGGTAATATACATGTGTTAAGACAAATATAACTCACATAAATAAATGAATACATAATTAATTAAATAAAAAGTACATATACATAGGTATAGAAGGCGTCATTGCAACAGCAACAACAAAAAAAAAATAACCATAACGTGGCGCAAGTTACCACCAGCTCTCATTGAATAAGTGACCCCGCTGTATCTTTAGAAGTTAAAACAAAAGTCGAAAGAAATGCGGTGAGAAGTAATCGTAGAAAGAACCAAACAAACAAAAGAAAAAGAAAGAGAAGTATAGTAAAGCGTTGAATTCTTTTTTTTTTGTTCCTCTTTTTTTCTTTTTTCTTTTTTGCTTGGTAATTTCCTTTTCGTTTCTGTCCCTCATTCACACACAAGCAGATAAGAGAATAGTATGTAGATAGACAGAATCACACAGAAATAATAACAGTAGAAACAAGAAAGACAAATGCGCGCATAAAGAAAACAATCCGGCATCGATTTGTGTTGACTTTCACTTCATGGATGACTCCATCTCATCAATCGTTCGGAGAAGGTGTTTCACGCGGTACTCGTGTTTTGCCGATTGCGCGCGCAGCCGTTCATTTTCCTGTCGGAGCTCATCGCGCTGCGCACGAATGGCCTCACACTCCTGTCGGTCCTCCTGCATCCGGTGCAGCAGTTCACGGAGGCGCTCCTCCAACGCCGCGCCGCCCGCGTGTTGGCGCTTCAGTTCCGCGATCGCCCGCTCCGCCGCCGCCGCGCGGCCCTCAAGCAGTGCAATCGGCTCACAATCCGTCATTTGTCGGGAAAAAATTGCGGGTGAGAGAAGTGCGTACGCGTGTCGAAGCGTGATGGAAGTGGCTTCTCCTCGTGTGGTGGAGATGGGGGGTGCGGGGACAAAATAAAAGCTTATTTCGCTCACTCCAATGTGCACGTAAATGTATTGAAATATACAAATAAAGAGAATGTATTGAAAAAAAAAAAGCAAAAAAAAAAAAAAGAGAGTTAAGTTTAGAGAAATATGTATGAAAAAAAATAATAATAAAAATAAACATGCGCGAAAGAGTAAACAAGGAGAAATAAATAAATAAATTGCATAAACAAATATATACTTACATAAATATACCTAAATTGTAAGACACAATACACATGTTTTTTTTTTTTTTGATAGCAAACGTAAATCCACCATAGCAAACGAACAATAACAAAATAAAATAAAATTAAAAAAAAGGAATGATCCAAGTTAAATAATAACAGTATAGAACATGTTGGATGTCTTGTTTTGTGATAAGGTGAATCCTAAGCAATAATTCGCCTTCTGTTTCCCTTTGCTTTGTGGTATCAGCTGTGCTCCAATCGCTATTAATATTCATTGAGAAGGTACTAGCGCAAAGAAGACACAAACATACAGTAGAAGAACAGATACAAAAACAAAACAGACCAAAAAAAAAAAAGAAAACACACACAAACACACACACAGTAGTACCACTTTTTCAGAAAACACTAAACTCTCTCGCTTGTTTTTCTTGTTTTTGTCGATGTTTTTTTTTTTTCCTATTTTTACTCTTCTCCCGTCTCTAAATATTCTTCGCAAGCAACCAAATTCTCGCCTCCTCAACAATAGCACGCAACTCCGCCACTGTAAGCGTCTCGAATGCTTTATTTTCCTCAACCAACACCTTTACCACATCGATGCGCCGCTCGTTTCCCTGGAGTGGGGATGCGCATGGGTCAGCCGGGGAGTTCACCTTCACACTCCAATCACATGACGACTCACTCAGGATGGAGTCTGCGCGGGCACGTTCAGTCGGGTACGCTGTTGGGAAAAGATCGTCCATGAGTGGCGCCGTCGGGGGTTGCGGTGTCGGTTTTACCGGTTCCGTCACTTCCGCGTTTGGCGTCTTTGAGATCGGAGGGAGTGCCCCCCTCTCCGCGACGATTTCCTCCTTGTTGTGTGGTGTGTGTGTGCCGTGGGCTCTGTCTTGGGCGGCCGCGTCGGACTCGTTGTAGCGGAGCCAAAACTCAACGGCGGATTCGAGATTGGCGAGACAGTAATTCTCCTCCGCTGTTGAGAGGGCGGCGTCGCGAAAGGTCGCCACGTAACGGACATTAATCAAATAATTCCTCGGCACCGCGCGCACGACGAGGAGCATAAAGCACGGCAAGAACTCATCCGCCCCAAACACGGCGGCGGCGGTCGGCTTTCCGTCATCCGCCCCTTCGCCCCCAGTGGCGGCGCCGGTCCGTTTGGCGATGGCGGCGGCGACGCACTCCGACACCCGCGCACACGCCCGCACCCCGCAGCGGAGCTTATCGCGGGGGGATTTGAAAAAGTTCATTCCATCGATTTCCATCATCGCGCGCGGCCATCGCGCGTCCGTCTCCACCTCCGGGAGCGCGTCGAGCTGCGCGGCGCCGACGGCGTCTGTGAGGCGCTGCAATTTCGCGTCGAGCTGCGCCCCGCGCTCGCGCTCCGCCGCCTCGGCGCCGAACGCGCGCCAGTAGAGCTTCGTCATGATGTACTTCTCGAACCCCTCCGCCGCGATGCGCTGCCGCTCCCCGTCCCGCGCAAAGCGCGAAATGCGGGCGAACTGCTCGGCGCAATACTTCGCCGCGCGCCGCACGCCGCGGCTGTCCGTGAGCGGCGCCTCGCACTGCTGCGCGGACTCGACGAAGCTCGACAGCGCCCGCACCAGCGACGCGCACACCGGCATCTCCATCATGCGCTGAAACTCACCAAAGCCCACGTCGTTGTCGGCCGTCACGGTGCGGCGGTAGTGAGAGACGGCGTCGCGCGAGTAGCGGCCGCACTCGCCGGGGCTCCGCTCCAACGCGGGCGACGCCATGGCGCGGTCGAGCGCAACCATCGTGTTGTGCAACTCCGCCTCATCCATGAGGGGCGCGGTGATGATGTAGAGGTGCATCTTACACGGGTGCCCATCGGGGACGCTCGCGTCTGTGCGGGGGACAAACGGCTCGAGGTCGACAACAATGCGAGAGGCGCCAATGCGGCCATAGCGCGAGACGCTGTCGAGGGTGTGCGAGAACTCCCCGCGCTGCCCGCGCAGCGTCGTAAAGGTGGTGGAGGCGACCGTGTCAAAGTGCACCAAGTGGTACTCGAGGAACTGTTCGCGAAGGACCGCCGCCACACGCCTGTGCTGCTCCAACGTGAGCTGCACAGGCATCCGCGTGGAGCCGGCGGGGCAAAAAGAGACGGCGCCGTCATTTTCTCCCTCTTTTTCTCCTCCGCTTGCCCCATCCAAAGGGACCTCATGGGCGGCAGTAGAGGTCGGTGTGTTTGCCGTTTCATACGCTGAGGGAACGGCGGGAAGACGGAGATACGGGGAGAAGCCACTCTCGTCAAGAAAGGATTGCTGCGGCGCACACAACACCTCCGCCGGGCTGCGCTCCGTGTAGCTGTGCAGAATGCCCCCTGGACGAATGGCCTGGAGAAGGGCATTGCACTCCCGTTCATCCGCACACATATCACCTCTTTTTCTTTTTCTATAATAATAATAATAATAAAGAAAAATGTGATTTCTATTTTTTTTTTATTTATTGTACTCTCCCTTCTCGTAGCAAACGCGAAAATTAAAACGTGTACCTGAAAATGTGAAAAAAAAAAAAAGAAAAGTGCAGACACACAGAATATATATACATATATATATATTTTAAAGTAAAAGATAAAATAATTAAAAAAGAATTTATAGGCTTTTAATCTTATGGCAACGACTGTAAAGCCCACCCGTTCACTCATTAAAGAAAAAACACACACCAAAAATAACCACAAGAAATACTTATGACTTTTCCCTCAAAACAACAGCACGGCGAAGTAAATTCAATGAAGAACGAAAAAAACAAAAAAGCATATAAATGTGACTCAAACACATACACCAAAAAAAACAATAAATAAAACTGAATGCTTTTCTCAATCGCTCCTCAATCGCTCGTGACTAATAGGTTGAGGTATGTCTTTAATCGTTGGTAACATCAATAACAACAACACCAATAATACAACAACAACAAAATAGTTTCTCATACACACATATATATGTATATATCATTACCTTTTGTTGTTTGTGAACATGTGTGTATGTACGTTCTTTTTGCGTTACGTTTCCTTTTTCTTTCTTTTTCATCATCTTTCTTTTTTTCTTTTTGTTAACTCTCCTCTTTCGTTTTAATTCTTCTCCTTTGAGGCGCCTGCAATTTTACTGGCGATTCCCTTTGCCCAATGTGCGGTGAGGTCTATCCTAAACTCCGCGGATTGAATATCAAAGAGTTTGAGGAGTTGCGCCGCCTCGGCGCTGAGTGTGTCGCCCGGCTCACAAACCGTTGTGTCCTGCAGCAGCACAATGACTCCCTTGTCGAGTTTAATGGGAAGCCCCAATTTCGACAAGTGATCAAACATGCTGTGCGGAAACTGCGGCAATGGACCGGCGCGTAGGACTAGAGAGTTCGTCGCCGTCTGCCCTGTTCGCGCAAAGACATGCGCCCCAACGGAGGCGAAGTAACCCTTCACCTCTTTCTTTGGGAGATTCGTGAAGAGGAGGCCGCAGGTGCCAACGAGGAATTTACTCAACTTGTGAAGGTTCTGCTGCTGGGAGCTCTCCTCGTCACGACCAATGGCGATCATCATGAGTTTGTTGTTGCCGAGAAAGATGCGGCTGTCTCCTTTGCGCTCCTCGCGAATTTTCTGCAAAATGTTTGTGCGGATGTTCGAGAGTTCAAATGTGTAGACATCGGTATACTCGTCGAGGGCTTCGCGGATCTTTGTGATGAGGACATCCTTGTCCTCGCGCGTCTTCGCCTTTGTCTTTGTGAGAGGAATAACCTTGGCACGCTTCGACTTGGGCATTTTATTCTTTTCTTTTCTTTTTTTTTTTAATTAAAGGATAAGATAATATATATATATATATATATATATATTTCTCTTACTTTGTTAATTTCTCCTCTTAAAGTTACTGTTGCTGCGCTTTGCGTCTTACGTTTCTTTTTCTTTCTTTTCTGTATTGTTTTGTTTGTTGAACATCAAAACAAAAAAAAAAGGAAAGGAAAAAGGAATTATTTTTATCTTATTTTGTTCCTTGCAAATTAGTGTTTAAAACGTAAAATTACGGAAACGTTTTTTTTCCGAATAATAAATAAAGAAAATAAAAGTTATTCCAACTGAATAGAATTCTCTGTTTGGTTCTTTGATAATAATATGAAAAATATTAAAAAAATCGATCACTGGAATAAAATTTGATAGAAAAAGCAAAGACAATAACAACAAAAATGAAATAAAATTGGGATATTTTTTTTTTTTTGCTTTCATCCCATAAATCTCAGAAACATAACTTTTTATTTCCGCGTCAAGTACTTTTTTTGCGACAGCTCAGTAAAAAAAAAAAAAAAAGGAAAGGAAAAAATCAATAAAAAAAAAGTGGTCACACATCAACGACAATAATAGCAATGGTAAAACAAGTTCAAGCACACGAAAAGGGACATCTCCCTGCGCTTTCCTTTTCTTTCTATCTTTCTTGCATAACATATATATATATATATATATATATGATTGTTTAAATTTCCGTTTTCATTTACCTTTTTATTTTTTTCTCTTGTTTTCGTATTTCCTGGCATTTTTTTCCTTCTCTTCCCTTCACACTTTACGTTTTAGTAGCTTCCGAATACCCGGAGACCAAAGTTGTAGATGTAATCCGTGGTGGAAAACTGTTTCTTCTCCGGCCAGGAGTGCATCCCTGTCTTGTCATAGACCACCTCCACAATAGCGCGTGCGCCGCCGTCGCATCCCTCATACAATGCGTTCACAAACGCGCTGTTGTTGATGGTCTGCCGCGGCGCCTCCCCGCACCCGCGGCGTCTGGCCCACCCCTCCACGTTTGCCGGAATCGGCGGAAAGCCGAGCAGCGCGTTGCCGCCCATCGGCACCATCGGGTCCAACCAGCCGTGCACCATCAAGACGCTCGCGTTGTGCCCCCCGAGCGCGTCGCAGCGCGCCAAACCGGCGGCGTTTCCCGGACGCATTTCGACCACACCGCCAACGGACGCGGCGGCCGCGAAGACGTCCCCCGCCGCGCACGCGAGGACCTCCGCGAGCATCGCGCCGTTGCTGAAGCCGACGGCCATCACCTTCGCCGCGTCGACGCACGCCCCCTGCCGGACCGCGGCGACCACCCGGCGCGCGAAGTCGACGTCGTCCGGCGCCGTGTCGGCGAGAAAGCCGCAGCACGTGCCCGCGTTCCACGCGACGCCGAGGAGCCCCAAACTGCCGCACGCGCTCACGACAATGTGCCCGTCGCGGTCCGCGTGTGGCGCGAATCCCGTGTTGTGCAGAAAGTCCGCGCAGTTGTCGTTGAGGCCGTGGAAGAGGACCTGCAGCGCGGACGGGGCGGCGTGGGCGGCGTGGGAGAGGGGGACGTACACCAACGCGCGGCGCCGGCGCCCTCCGGCGTCGATCTCGAGCACAGTTGTGCTGCCGGCGGCGAAGGCGGGGGGGCCGTCGCAGCCCGAGCCCCGCCCGAACAGCGCGGCCGCGCGCACGACGGGGAGCCCGGCGAGGTCCATCGCGCCGCCCTTCGACAGCGCCGCCCCCCGCAGCTTCGCCTCGGCAGATGGCGACAGCAGCAGCACAGCCACAACGGACAGGAGAAGAGGTACGAGAGGGGATTGCATGGGTGGTCTGCGGGAGACTTCGTTCCCGCAATAATGGGTTGAACAAAAAGGAAATGAAGCTAAAAAACAAGAGAATAACAAGAGGTGGAAAAGTTGAAGATTCAAATACACTTCTTTAGGAATACAGAAAAGGCAAATAAAAATAAAAATAAAAATAAAAATAAAAATCAAATCACCAGAGCAGAGATTATAAGAAAAGCAAGAAAAAAAAAAACGTTAAGAAATGCGTAGAGGCGAAAAGGGTAAAACAATTCCCAATTCATTTTCTCGCAAACGCGCACACAAAGAGAGAGAGGTAAAAAAAAAAAAGGGCGGTGGGGGTATTTAACTCCACTCCCGCAACTTATTTCTCCGAATTCAAATATTCTAAAAATAAAAACAACAAAAAATTCTTCTTCACTTTGTTTCACTTTATTTAACTACTTTATTTCATTTTTCTATATGTATCTTTTTTTTTTTTTTGATACACACTCTCAACTAAGCGATAAGAATCACTTCCACTTTTACATTTCACTTATCTTTCTTGAGTTACAAAAAAAAAAAAAGAGAAAGTATGAAGTTGTTCAAAAGAAGGTATGTTTGAATAATAATAAAAAAGTCGAAAGGACTCTTTAAACAACAACAACAACAGAAAAAAAAAATCACAGAAAACATTATTCTGTCAAGTATACGCACACTATTTGAAATAGTGCTTCCGTGTAAATGTAGAAACAGTAACAAAAAAGTAGAAAAAGATATATTTTTTCAGGTGGTGGTGGTGGTAAGTAGATGGAAAAAGATAACAATGAAAAAATGTTCCTCATTAATGATAAAACACACACACACAAAGAAAAAAAAAACACATAAACAACAAACAAAAAAGCACATATCATAAAAAGAAAGTTTTCTTTCAAACGCACACATACGCACAAAACCAACACCAACCATAAAGATGAGCACAATCACCGTGTCTTACTTCTATTTATTCCCCCTCTTCCTTTTTCAATTATTTACATAATAAATGTTTTTTTTTTTTGGAACATCAGTAGAGAACAATAATAATAATAATAATAATAATAATAAGAAAAAAATATAATCTTAATTTTTTTTTTTAAAGAATAGGATCGTGCAACATGGCAATCGGTCCCTTCAGTTGAACACACACACAACAAAAAAGAAGAAAAAACAACAAAAAAAAACACAAACAATGCGTGAAAAAACAGCAATAAACGCATAATAAAGAATTCATATAAAGCTTAATGTAAACAAAGCACATAAATACACAACAAGCAACAACAACAACAACAACAACAACAACAACAACAACAACAACAACAACAACAATATATATATATATATATGTTGAAATACGGCTTTAATGTCTTTGTTGCTAGGATGGGACTTGAATGGGGGACGGGCGCATCAAATGGAGCGGTTTTCGGCGCGGAGGAACGCGATACGGCGCGGTGCGACTTGAAGCGGTTGAGAGAATATCGGATTGCGCCAATCGGCGGCGACGCAACTCCATCTTGCGCTGCTGCGTCCGCGTAAGCTCCGGGGTCATCCTCGGCGATCGCTTTACCCGCGTGCCCGAACAACAGAGCGACACCCACAGCATGTGCAGATCCTTCAATAGTAATCGTTTTTGAGAGTGTTCGGGTCTTAGACTCCACAGATTTCGTTACTGCAACTTGTGTGTAACGAGTTTTTTTTTTTCCCCTTTGGATTCTGTTTTTGAAGTGTTTGCGTTTTGAAAAAGATATGTACTTTGTGTTGAGAAAAAAAAAAGTGGATGACTTTTAATTTTTGTCGCTAGAGGTCAAGAAAAGAAAAACTAACAGAAAAAGAAAAAAGATCATCGAAGTAAGATAAACATCACTCTCAATTAGACATACACACATACTAAAAGATCTGACTTTACAGATTATACATTTCATTATTGACGTTCAAAATATAATTTTTTTGGAAGCAAAAAAAAAAGAAAGCACTTACCATTAAAAAAAAAATAATAACAATAACACACTATCTCTCTTTTCATTGTTTTTTCGCTCAATGAAAAAAATAAAAAGAAGAAAAAAAAGTCAACAAAAACACTGACAGACACACACAGTTTCGATGACTTTCAAATTAAAACCGTTTCGTCGTTACAAGAATAACAATAACGACAAAAAATGCTCATTCTGTTTGCACACGTGTACAAAAGTGCGCGCGTAGCACCTCAAGAGCTTTTGCCCGATGCGATATTTTATTCTTTTCGTCCTCATGCATCTCCGCGTATGTCATCCCGTGCCCCTCGTCCGGCTCAAAGATGGAATCCCAACCGAAACCGCCGTCGCCCCGCGGCGTGTCCACCACCTTACCATCGCAACGTCCCTCAAACTGAATCTCCATTTCCGGACCCGCGCAGTATGTGAAGACGCACACAGCAGACCCCCGCGGGTTATTGAAGCCTTTCAGCATCTTTATGAGTCCCAATGGACCAATACACTCGAGAAACCACTTGCAGTACGGCCCGGGAAGTCCATTGAGGGCCTCAAAGCAAAGGCCCGTGTCCTCTACAAGAACGGGACGCCCAACGTGTTCGTACGCCACGCGCGCCTTGGCTTTGCTGATCTCATGCATGGAATGGGCCTGGAGTTCGGGGAGATCGAGTTTAACACTTTGAACGTTAACATGACCCGCTAAACAGGACTGCACCTCGCGCAGTTTGCCGGCATTTCCAGTCACAAAAGTCACCTCGGAAAAGGAAGAGGCAGACATTTTCCTCTTCTAAGAAAAGAAAAAACTCGCTTTACACTATTGTTGTTGTTACTATGACTGTGGTATTATTCCTTTTAGATACATAAATTTACACATTCATGTGTACAATATCGATATCCAAAAAAAAAAAAAAAGAACACTTTAACAACAATAAAAATGACAATAAATTTTTTTTAAAATACACACACACATAACAGTAAGTCCTAAACACAGAGAGAGAAGCATACAAATATTTCTTCATGAAAAGTACAAAAAAATTGAGTGTACGTGAACTAGATTATCAATGCTTCCTTACTCAAAAAAAAATTTTTTTACCTCCCTTCATTACGAAAGGGCGTCGTCGGCATCACACATAAAGAAGCAAAACAATGAGCACACACCCACACATCCAAACTACGATGACAAAGAGGACAAACTATAATATAAAAGGTGATGGTAGTCGCAGAGCAAAAGATTTTCAGCACAGCTGTGGCGTTAAGGGGATGAGAAGAAGGCCGAACAATGCACTCTCCACCTCCAGCATTCCATAGTAAAAAAAAAAAAAGTCATCGATTCGTTTGCAGTACATAACAAACAACAACAACAAAAAGTTTCCTTCCAAACCCACCCCTTTCCCTATCTATTTATTCTCCTTTTCACGTGATCCATGTTTTAGCTCCTCGGTGCATCTTCCGAGAGGTGGTAGGAGACGAGCAGACTTCTATAAAGACCCTCAAAACTCGTCCGCACCGCAAAACCCGCCATCGATTGGGGCAAAGCGGCGGCGACGACGAGGGGATTTTCCCGCACTCCGCGTGTGACCGAAATGCGGCGCCGCATGGCGTCCAAAAAGTCCATTGGAAACGTTTCCCCGCCCAACGCGGGCGTCTCCTCGCCGTCGCGGGCGTCGAAGAGCGACACGCGGTGATCGCTTTCCCCGTTCAATCGCACGCGCGTCGCGTCTCCCCCGGTGAAGGCGTCATCGAGGAGAAAGGAAAGCGCGGGCGTGTGGCGGCGCGGTTTGTGTGTGGGATTTCCGCGAAGGACGGCGAGGCGCAGCGCGCAGAGCTCCGCCGGTGCCGCGGGGACGGCGTCCTCGTAGGCGCGGAGACCGAGAAGAAGTAACGCATTCGTCGCGGCGTGGCGGTCGTCGAGGGGAATTTTGTTCAGAAAGTGCGCCACCGACGCGGGACGTTTCTGTCGCACAGCCAAATGGGTGCCTATGGGTGGCGCGGCATGAGAGCGTCCGGAGGTGTGGGTGTCATGTGTTTGCTGCCCGTTGGACTCCTCCGCCTCTTGGCGCAACTGGGGCATTCCACCAGACGTGAATGCGTCTCCGTTGACTACTCCTAGTCCGCCATAAAAAGGAAAAAAAAAAGGATAAACACAAAAAGTGCAACAACAAATGGATCAAAAGAAAAAAAAAATAAAAAGATAAACGAAAAATAGAAAGTATATCCTATCATAAAGAAATATATATATATATATATATATATATATATGTTCAAAGTGACATGTAATGAATTAACACACATACAAAAAATGCATTATTAGATGAGGAAGAGGAGAACAAAGAAGTTGTCCTCCAAGAAAAAAAAAAAAAACCAAAAAAAGGATAAAACGAAGCAGAATCGGTAAATCAGTAAATGTAATAAGTAACCTGCACTCACACACGAATATATATCTATATATATATATATATATATATATATATATAGATATATATTACACACCTCATTCATTTCTCCGAAACAGTGCAGCATTTTTTTTCTTTCATTCTTTGATTATTTTTTTTTTTAACTCTCTTCTTTGTACTCTTTTCAATTTTCTCAACTTCTTCCTTTTCTGATGTTTTTGGTACGAAACGAAAATTCTTTTCTTCGAGCTTCCCTGTTTTTTTTTGTTTGTCTGTAACCATGAATAGATCTTTCTTTTTTATTATTATTGAAAAATGAGAAGTGTCTCCAAAAACAAAACTCTAAAAAAACACCATACGCAAAACTAATGTGATGACGCACCGAACAGCCAACCAACGATATATATATATATATATATATATATATATATATATATATATTAATAGAAAATGTATTTTTTTTCTTCTTCTCATTTTTTTTTCGTGTTTTACATTCCTTTTTTTTTCTTTTTCTCCACCTTTTATTTTTGAGTAAAACTGCAGCGATGCAAAAACGAACCGCAAAAATGAGAAAATAAAAAGGAGAACAGAGACAGATAGTGTAAAAGAGAGAGAGAGAGAGAGAGAGAGAGGAAGACGCACTTTCCTATCCTCGCGAGCACAACACACGCCCTCCAACCTCGTCATACACGTCACACCTTAGCTAGCCTCTTCACGAATCTCCAACCCGGACGTTGGCTTTGGTTCCACCCTTGTGTCTTCCCGCCCCGTCCCCTTCTCCACCTCCCCATCCTCGTCGTTATCTAACTCTTGAAGGGCGGCAAGCGCTTCGGGAAATTTGGATCCAAGTGCCGCCGCTAGACCCATGTGGTCCACCTTTGCCTTTTTAAACGCCACAAGTGTTGCTTTAGCCTCGTTTAGCTCAAAGGCGTCTATGAGCTCCAGTGCGCGATCGCCACAGGCCTGAAACACGGCCGTGTCCGGGATGCGCACCTTGGCGTAGGCAGTGACGATTTCCGCCACCTCGCCAGGAGTGAGGAGATGGGCAACTGTCTGCACACGTGCGGAGAACTCCACGAAGAGCTTTTCGTACCGCATGTCCACCATCGCGTAGGACTTGAGTAGTCGAGTGAGGTGGTGACAGCGGAATTCCCCGCGAAGTTGCGTTGCGCGATCGGCGAGACGGACAAATAATTTATAGTGCCAAAGTCCCACTTGTGCGTAGGCGTGGACAACGTTGGTGATATCCTTTGGTGTACCGTATTGCCCCACATGTCGCACACGAGGAATGGCCTCAATAAAGAGTCGATCATTGCGAATTCCAACCGTTGCAAAGGCATTAAGTACAGCCGCAATTGTCACCGCGGGCACTTCCGATTTTTGACTAATAAAACGATCCGCAATAATGGCGAAGAGTTCCTCATGACGGCACCCCACCGTCGCGTAGGCGACAGCAAAGTGCGCGAGACACATGGGTGAGCTCGTTGGTGCCACCGCGAGTGCGCGCAGTGTGAGGGCATCAAAAATATTATAATTCGATAAACCCACACGCGCAAAGGACATTAATGTTTCAGCCAGTTCATCAGATGAGAGTTCCTGCTCCGCCGCTACAATGCGCTCGGCGAGGCGGTCAAAAAACGCCGCATCCCACGCCCCGCAACGGGAAAAAGCACTAAGCAGCATCACGGCTTCGGTCCGAGCCACCGGTGCGGTGGCGTCTCGGCGTATGACCTCCTCTAAAAGATGCGTGGCGAGATCGGGATGTTGCACGTCCATGCGGTTCAGCGCAACGAGTACGGCAATTAACTGCGGCAGTGTAAAATCCGCGTAGATGACTGTCGCCCGCTCTGCAAGGGACCAAATGACCTTAAAATTCCAAATCAACATCTTCGAGTACGCGGCCAGAAGGGTGGAAACCTCCACCGTCGTGGCGCCTTGGGCGTGACGCAAGACGAGTGGGGCGAGATCGACAAACAGCTTTGTGTCGCGGTACTCCACTGCCGCGAGTCCGCCAAGAATGGTTCCGGCCTGGTGCAGCGTCAACTCCGCCGCGAGCACCGCCGCGCGCGCGGCGACGGCCGCACAAAACGCATCGTTCCGCACCCGCGCGCGACCGTACGCGGCCGCAACGGACGCGAGTTGGGCGGCTGTGGCGCGCTCCATGAATGGCGCGAGGCGCGAGGCGACGTCCCGCATCACGGCGCGCGTCGGCCGCCCGGGGACGGCGGCGGCGGCGGCGAGAAACGTCAACACGTGCGGGACGCTCCACCGCCCGATGCTCGCCGCCACCGCCGCCGCGATGGGCTCCGCGTGCGGCTCGACCACGCCCTCGACGAGAAGCGCCGCCACGTCGGCCGCCTCCACCGGCGCTTTGGCGGCGACGCGGGCGGAGAGGCGGTCCACGCGGCGGGCGGCGAGCGCCATCGCGTCGGGGCGGCGCGTCGCGTCGGCCGCAAAGCCGCGCAGCACCGCGTGCACCGCCATGGCGCTCCACTTCTCGCGGCCCTCGTGAATGGCGCGCACGAGGAAGCGCACGAGCGGCTCCGGCGCGGCGCCGACGTGGGCGTACGCGGAGAGCAGCTGCGCGGCCGCCGGCAGCGTGAGGGCGTCGCTCTGCGCAAACGCCTCCAACGCCGTCAGCGCGGCCGCGCGCGGGTCGCCTCGCAGGTGCGGCAGCGCCTCCGCCACGAGAACGGCGCTGCGGGCGGACACGAGCGGCTCACTGCGCAACCGCCCCGCGAGTTCGGCGAGAAGGCGCGGCTCGACGCGCGTCCGCTGCGCAGCGGGGGCGGCGCAAACGGCGGAAAGCAGTCCGACAAGATCGGCGAGCGGGACGACGCCGAGTTCGTCCTCGGGGACCCGCGACCACACGGCGGCCGCGAGGCGCTCAAGCGAGGCGCACGACGACGGCGGCGTGAGGGAGTGCGCCGCATGCGTTGAGTGATCGCGACCCGTCTTGCAAACCGCGCGGTGGCCAAGGGCGGCGGCGATCATGGCGGTTTCCGTAATGCCGAGACCGTCGCGAAGGGCACCTGTGACGAGTTCGGCGAGTTGGGATGCCACCTCTATCGCGTCGGCACGCAACGCGGCGGAGAGGGATTGGCACAAACTGCTTGGCTGCATCTCCGCCGCCATCTCCGGCAGGACCCCCTGCACAGCGCGCACCACCGTCGCCAGGTCGGCGTAGTCGAGGAGCGTGAGGGAGTGCAGCGCCTGCGCGAGGGAGTGCGGGGAGAAGGCGTTTGGGTGAACGGAAACCCAAATGGCGCAGTCGTGGATGAGCGGGAGGTCCGCCGGGGCGTCGAGGGTGGCGAGGGTGGAGAGGCACAACGCAACCGTCTTGCCATCGAGGCCCTGCAAGCGCTGCAGCGGCGTCTCGCTGAGGGCACGGAGGCACTCCTCCTTCTGCGCCTGCGTTGGCGAACGGCGGAACTCGCTGCGCGCGCGGTTTAGCTCCATCGTGAAGACACGGGCAAGTTTGGCGGAGGAGAGGCGCACGCTGTGTGCCAACGCACCAGTCGCACATAACGTCGGCACAGTGGGAGACAACCGAAGGCGAAACTGCCTTGCACAACGCGTCCTCCACATCTTGGTGTGGTTTATCCTCTTTTTTTCTCTTTTTCTTTTCCTTTGTTGTTTTTGAGTTTACGTCTTCTTCTCAACCTTTTCTGTTCCCTTCGCAAAAAACACACAATGGTTTCTCTCTTCGTTTCCTTCACTAAAATTTAATTCTTCTCTCCGGAAAAGAGATAACCGTCTCTTTTCTGCGAATTTCACCTTCAAATAAGAAAACAAGAAAAATATCTTTTTTTTTTTATGGTTATTGCGCGTCTTTAACAGAAGAGTAACGTCTTTTTGTTGTTGTTGTTGTTGTTCTGTGTGTGGTTCTTAAACTTTTCTTCTTCTTACGTTCTTCTTACCCCTTCACCGTTTATTTTTTATCCCTTTTTCACTTTTTGTGGTATGTGATGATCAATTTTGCCTTTTAGAAGAACTTACACTAATACAACCAAAACGAAAAAACTATTAGTGATACTGCAAAAAGAACCCAGAATCCTTAAACAGAAGAGCACAAGGCAAGAAAAATAGAAAAAAAAAGCCATTGGTGGAGGTTTTGGACAGAGGTGCAACCAACAACGAAAAACAAAAAAAAAAAATAATTATAATGGCAGCAAAGTTCGGATTTTATTGTAAGCCAGAAATGAAGCGTATTTCTTTTTCTTTTTTTTATACTTTTTTTTGTTTTTGTTTTGTTTTGCTGTAATAGGAAATGTCCTCTGCGTGACTTCCCTTTTATCCTTTCTATTTTTTTTGTTGTTTTTCAATGTAAAAAAGATTATAAATCAGTCAAAGCGGTACAATATAAAAAGGTAGATTAAAATAGAAACATAAAGAACAGATTTCGTATCTACTCCATACACTTTCATATTACAACAAAAAAGTCAATGCAAAATATATTTTTTTAAAAATATATCTTTTAACATTCTACCTTTATTAGGCATTGGGAGTACTAACGTCAACTTTAAAAGATTTTTCGATAAGCCGTTGCCTAAAATGGTAATAATAATAATAATAACAACAATAAAAAAATAACACATACACACGCATACATATAAAAACACACAAAAAAAGGACAAAGGTTCAACAAATGAGAAAACATTAGCCCACCCTCAACCATTAAAAAAAAAAAAAAAGCACATCAGAAAAACTCCAACATTTCGCTTTTCTCCGCTCTATGAAGAAATCCTCAAAGACGACCATATTACAGCCGTAAAAACTGCACCAAGCACAAATAAGACGGTGAAAAAAGCAAAAAAAAAGGAATAACACCATCATGCCCCATAAAATAGGGTATGCTTCTTTCAAACTATGCTTGTTTTTCCTCTTCCACACAAACCGTTTTCTACCTGTCAAGGTTTGTTAAGCTGTATGGTGCGTTTTGCTGAAACCACCCACTACTATGGAGTCCATTCGACTCATCAAGGCTTCTTGTTGAACCATCTGGGAGTGCCATTATGCCATCTTTTGGTGGCACCCAATTCGGGTTACGCGGATCCGTTGGGTCTCCAATCCCACTCACCACTGTCGCGTCCCGCAATGTCTGCAGGGCACGCAGCCGTCGCACAATTTCCAGCGAACTGTGTTTATCCGAATCCACGCGCTCCCTCACGACGCGCGCGCGTTCCCGTTCGGGGTCCGCAAACGTGGCGATGCACTCCCCGCTGTAACCGCCGCCCCCTCCGCCGCCGTACGCCGCGTGGGACGGCGAGTCAATACGACCGCGCAGTCCGCCACGCCCAACGACGGGATCACGCAGCGCATCGACGCCGGCGGCGCGAAACTGCGGCGTCGGGTACTGCGCCCTCTCGCGCGCCTGCAGCACGCCCTCCTGCCGCCGCAGCTCGATGGACCCGCGCTGCCCCGCCGCCGCCCGCTGCGCCCCGGCCCGCCCCCTCGAGACGGCCGCCGCCCGCCGCGCGACGAGCGCCTCCGCCGCCGCTTTCTGCGCCTCCCAAAGCGCGAGCGCCCGCCGCCGCTGTGCCTCCCGCCGCGCCGCCGCCGCCGCCGCCGCCGCCCGCCGCGCCCCCGCCTCCGCCGCCGCGCGGTCGCGGGCGAGGTCCGCAAGCTGCGCGCGGAGGGAGTCGGCGTGGGCGGCCTCAAGCGCGGCCCGGGCGGTCAGCTCCGCGGCGGCGAGGGACGCGAGGGCCGCCGCATCCCGCGCGGGTTTCGCCGCCACCCACTCGTCGTAGAGGTCCTCCACGAGGCGGTTGCGCTTCGCGGTGAGGGTGTCGTAGAACGCATCGCGCTCCGTCAGCATGCTCGCGCGGGCCGCCGCCTCACGCTGCTGAAGCTGAAGAAGGGCAAGGACATCGGCAATGATCTTTTCCTTTCGATTGCTGTAATCCTTCTCACGGTGCACATGCTGGCTTTGACGGTCAAGGAGGAATGCTTGTATCACAGACGCGGATCGACTACGCAACAGGGCGGCGGTGCGGAAACGTGCGAGCGAGACAAGAGCACCACAAATAACCGTTTTGGCGAACACCTGCAGTTTTTCCTTCTTCACAACCTCTAGCTGCTGATACGCCTCCGATTTCAGGAAGACTCGGGTTTTCCCCATCTGTGCCTTGCGATTGTCGAAATGAAGTGATTTAAGTACACCCATCGCCACCGTTTTGGCATCATGAAAGTCTAGTTGATCCGAACGGAGAATAACTTTATACTTGCGAGCAAAATCTTTAATTGGAATACGAATAGGGTATCCAGCTTTACGAATTTGCACGGTACCCAAAACCCCACTACTTCGTAACTGGGTTAAAGTTTGTACACCATCAAAGTGAAGTGGTTTCTTCGCTGGATGTGGTTTAATGCACCGAATCCAGTGGGGATTTGTACTCTGAATAAGCTCCATAAGATCCTTTAATTGGCTACGGAAAAACCCTCCTACTGTAAAACGGGACTTGTTATCTGGGTCAGGTTTTGGTAATAAACACTTGATAAGATTATCCTTACTCGCGTTGACCATGAGTTTGAAGGAGTCTTTCAGTGTGTCACGATTTTTCTCAATGAAACCTTGCACCTCGTATGCAACTGTACCAGCATAGTGTACCACACGAAAGCATGGTGTCTTGGATACACGTGGACGCTCAAAGAAGGAAGTTTTACCAGCGAATTTATCAGAAATTTTATCAAGAAAACTATTATCAGTAGCCTTGGCAAGTAGACAATCTTCATCAAGTACAGCAAGGATACCTCCTTTACCGCTGATCATATCTACACATGGTGTGTTATCAGGAAAAGTAATCTCCGTGACATCAATTCCCTCTTCGCGACATTCCTCCATATCACGGGTAAATATAAAATAATTGTAGTGACGCTGAAGGGTTTCATTGGTAAGATTAATACATAACTGTTCAAAGGAATTCACTTTAAAATCTTCAAAACCAAAAATATCCAATAATGCAATCCATGAAGCACAATTATCCGTGTCAATTGTCTTATTAATAGCCTTAACGAGATAACCAAAGAGATTATCATACATAGCTTTGCAGAACGAATCTCGCGCGTCCAGTGCTTTTGCCTTGGTAAGCGTCGTTACCACAGGCCCCTCACGTAGCTGCAAGGTTGTTGTTGTTAATTCTTTGCGTAACTCATCCTCAGAGATGGCGAGCATTCGGCAAGCCTCCGTGAGGTACTGATCTGTCGCTGGATCAATCTCACTGGTATCCGCACTGCTGGCAATAAAATCAAGATTTAAGAGAGACAAAACTGCACCCACGCATCGCCAAATAGAATCGGATTCTTCTTTTGACATTCCACATGTCTCCATTGCGTTATTAACCTCGTCATATTCAAAAGAATCATCCACACCATCAATATCAGGTGCCTTTCCCGACATAACACTTCGATACTTTGACAGAGGCTGAAGACCGAACCGTTCGCGATCACGTCCTTTTAATACGAGAAAAAAAGCATGATAAATCCTCTCATTTAATGCGGATGAAATAATACGTGATTTTTCAAGAAGATATTTTGTAATGTCTGCACCTGTTAATAATCCTTTTGAGTTGAACTTGATGCGCATCAGTTTACCAAAGCGGGAACTGTTATCATTACGTACTGTCTTGGCATTTCCAAAAGCTTCCAAAATAGGATTAGATTGCATCATACGTAATCCGACAAATGCACCAGCCTTTTTTTCCTCTTCATCACATTGCAAGGCGCTCACCGCAGCCAAGTATTTCATGACAATCTTTGACGCCTCCGTCTTTCCAGCACCGGATTCACCCGAGACGAGTATACATTGGTTTCCTATATCTCGCATCATTTCATAGTACGTGGTGTGTGCGACCGCCCATGAATGTGGTAAATTTCGCTGAATCGTTTCACCCTCAGCGAGGTAGTCGGGCATCTTATCATCCATATACCAAGGTATTTTAAAATTAAATGGATTAAGAGCCACAACAATGGCACCAATATTTGTATATACCACATCACGAAAGTACCGAATACGAAGACAGTTTAGTAACGTACCATCATGCAATACAGATAAATTCAACAAATCATTGATGTCCTCCTCCATTGCCTTCTCATCACACAGAAAAATATCGTCTGGCTGTAATTTTGATATTTGCTCCTTCACAGGTGAGGTGGTGCTGACCGTTCCGTGCTTCCCATCAAAACTGTCGAGCACGCCTGGTACCCAAGCGTGCTGCGGGTGATAACACAAGCAGTGCATACCAGGAATAAGGTTAGCGTGCGCCATTGTACACACGCACACACCGAGGCAAAAAGGCAAAAAAAAAAAGTGTGGAAAAAATACTCGATAGGGAATCAGAAAAAAAAAATAAAAATAAAATAAACCACTGCAAAAATAATAATAATAATAATAATAATAGTAAAGTGTGACTCTCTAAAACTATTACGGACTGGGCTAAAAAAAAAAAAAAAGAACAAGACAAAAAAGAACATCATCTTTAATACATAAATATTTGAAGTAAAAAGTCGGAGATGCGCAAAACAACAACAACAACAACAACAACAAAGACCAGGAAAACATATCTGAAAAAGTTAATCAAAAACACATAACTATAGACACCCTCCTTGTCTTTAGAACCATGCACAACGTTTACTTGTAATAGTATGTGAAGAAACAAAACACACACACACACACACACACATACACAATCATCCTCATAGGGACAAAAACAACGACAACAAAATGTGTATCACAAACCTAAGTCTGTATTCACCACGACCGTTGCCACATCAGCCAAGTTATCATCACCTGAAGCAAGGGAACGCAAAATCTCACCCAAAGCTTCGCGTATCACTGGATCTTCTTGATCGAACCGCCCGCACTCCCGTTCTGCGCGCATGTGATCTAGAAGAGCGATGGGAAGCTTTTTGTACCGCCGTCGCGCCGCCTCACTTGCCAAAAGAGCGGCGAGCACAACAGCGACATCGGCCGCCCGGTGCACCCGAACGTGTTGCTCAAGGTGAAGCGCAACCGGGTCGAGGGCCGCGCGCACATCGGCAGCATCCGACAGCGTCGCACACAAGGCGCCGAAGAGCCGTGTCGCATTCTCTACCCCGAGGGATGGTAGGAGGGAGTGGCCATGGCTGGTGAGGAATGCGACGGTTGATCCCTCCGGCGCCGATCCGCCCGCTGCGTGGCGCCAACAAATCGCCTCCATCGCCGCAATCACCGCTTCCTTTGCGGGAGTACTGTTCGAAGGAAGCGCGCGCAGTGCCTCGGATTGGGCAGCAAGTAGATGTTCCACCCTCTCACAGCGCGGCGGTTCCTCATGCCGGCTTGGATTACCACTTGTTTTACCCATGACGACAGCGAGGGCACGCGCTGTGGCCAAAAGCATGAGAACGACACTCTCCTGTGAAAGGCACTCCGCAGCTGCCCTGAGTCCTGCGCCTTGGGTAAGGTAAGTCAATGTAGTGGAGGCTGTAAGGGCAGTTTCTGTTGTTTTGGGGTACATCATGTTATGCAGAGCGCAAAGGACACATTCCCAGTGAAAAGATGTTTCAACAGATTTGGCGAGCTCCTCGGAGAGTTTGGTCATCATCTCCTTTGAGGGAGGAAGTTTCAACAGGACACATGCATTAAGGTAAAGGCAGACAAAGTCTAGCGCGAGGTCCTTTTCCTCCGTTTCGGCAAATCCAAAATCGTCGAATGTAATACTGCGAATCGCATCCCACCCACACAATTGCATCGCTTCGGAGGGATCCACACTGCGGTACACTCGAAAAGCCTTGGCAAGGTTCGCACGCTTCACATTGCCGCCATAACGACTCACAGAAACCATATTCATGGTTGGCTGATCAATACTGCTACGACCAAGGCGTGTGCGTTTAATTTGTGCCGACGGGTTAAATCGTGTCCAGCGAGAGGTGTGGAAGTCATGCATTTCCCATCGTTTAAAGTATGGAAAAGGCAGCACCACCGGACGCATGCTCAGAACCTCTGCTATAGCGCGGCCAGTGGTAGCTAATCCAGGTTTCACCATCAAGAGAAACACAACTCCCCCCCCCCCTCTCTATGTCTCTCTCTCTTTTTTTTTTTGGATTTTCTTTATGTATATAGAATCTCTTGGTAAGTTTGCATTTCCACAAACAAACAAGGGAAAAAAAAAAAGAAATATTTACAAGAAAACGATCCAATAAAAAATAGCAATAGTGTAATGGACTAGAGCTATTGTAAAAACGTGTAAAGAAAAAAATACAAATCAAAAAAAACGATCTATTTCTTTTTTTTTTTTTGCTTCTTCTCTTTTTGTAACGCTTGAGCTCTTTGCTTGCGGCTTCACGCCCCATCATCAGCGATTTCTTGAGGGATCTGTTAACGAATAATCCAGTTAGCAATCAGCAGGACGCATATGTTGATCCACAACCAGAGAATAAGCTGCCGTGTAGAGTTCCAAAAGGAGGAGAGGGTCTTATTGACTTCCCCCACCGCCTTACTCATGTTGTTTTGCGCCTCACCCGTATTTTTCAGGAGAATAGAAAACTGCTCATTCTGCTGCACCACCCGCTCACTCATGAGTGAGGTAAGCTGCGAAAGCTCACGCACAGATGTCTCCACGGCCTTGGCGTCCTCGGCAGACGCCTCCCGTTGCCGCTCCAGCAACACAACATGTGCCTCCTCAAGTCGTCGCTCCTCATCGGGGGAATAGACGAAGTGTGGCACAACCATTTTTGATGCGTCCACCCCAGCGGTGCCACCCGCTACAAGAGCATTACTACCCGACAGGTTTGCGGCGTCGCGGCCGCTCATGATAGACCACACACGTGAACTGCCTTGAAGCGGCGTGGCGCGCACTGTACGCGCGGCCTCTTGAAAGACACGATCCATCACATGCCGCGTGTGGCGCGAGACAGCCATGATGGCAAAGCGTGGTTTCTCCTCCCGAGCATTTGGCGTTGTTGACGCGCTAAAGGCCTTTGTCGGCGTCGTCGGCACGCGGTGATCATTGCCGGCGGAAAACTTTGTGTCGTTTCCCGTCGTATCCCTTTCGCCGCTCCCGCGGAGGTGCGCGGTGTTTAATGCGGGAGACCTTTTCGTCGCCGCGTCCTCCTCCCCGTGCGGGTGGAGAGGATCCACACCGGCGATGACATTCGCCCGCGCAAAGAGAAACATCTCCCGCTTATACAGCGCGAGTTCCTCCTTGCACAGCGCGAGCTGTAGCCGCCAGCGTCCCACATTCGCCTCGAGTGTTCCGAGCCCCGCCTCGAGATGGCGGAGGAGTTGCAGCGATGGTTTGGCGACGGCGTTTGTCTCCTCGCCTTTCCCCGCCGGCGCGGCGAGCTGTGCGCCCCACCAACCGTCACGCCGCCGCTCGAGCTGTTCCTGTCCCTCGTGAAGCGCGGCGAGGAGTTCCTTCACGCTGTTCGATGTCGACAGGAGCTCCGCCTCCTGCAGCAGCAAGGCGCTCTCCACATCGGCGACGGCGGGGTGGCACTCCGACACAACGCGAAGCGTCGTTGAGATGCGGAAACGGGTGGCACGAATCGCGGCATCGGCGGCGGCGGTCACGATGACAAAGGCGCGATGGAATGGATGGGCGTGTAGGGCACGAATGGCGAGAAAGTTTTCCCGGTCACCTACATAGGGACTCGCCTTATCAAACAAATCCCACACCACCGCGGAGTGCTCCATTACAATTCACACAACCTCAACAAAAATACTCTCACAATGAATATAAATAATAACAAAACTTTATGATACTGTGTGATGCGTTTAAACCAAATAAAGAACGCTGAAGAGAGGAAGATAAGGGCAGAGGAGAAAAAAAGAAAAAGAAAAATAAATGATGGCTAGCAACAAGAAGAAAAAAGAATAGCTATAGAACAAAAACCAAAAAAAAAATTTTTTTCTTCTTTTGGTTATGAGAGAAAGAGTAGTAATAAAGATTTAAAAAATATATATATATTTTTTTGTACCATTTCAAAAAAAAAAAAAATGGTTTTTAATTTTCCAAAACATTTAGGAGAGCAAACCACAAAAAAAAAACATTTATATATACATATATATTTTTTAAAAAAAGAGAGAGAGAAAGAAGATTAATGTGTATCTATGATACTTGTGCACATGAACCTCTCACATGTTGTTCCAGCCGTACACAAAGTAGTCTATTCTGCTGTTTGCCATGAGACTTCGTAGAAGATAGACACAAATGATGAACTCAAATCCTATAAATACAATCATCGTGATGCAAACTGCGCTATCTAGGGCGTTACGTTGTGGCACTAAAATAAAATATATAATCATGAAAGGTAATTGTGGTACAAGTGTCAGTCCGGCAAACGACAAAAGCCCAGGAATTTGATGTAATTTGTTAGAGACGCGTCCAAGCCAGAGTCGAATTCCCTCCACAAGACACCAAAAAATAACAACACAACCATACCACGTTTCCTGACCAGTTGAGAGGCCACCCTTCCAACGCTTGCCGAGGTAAAGAAGGAGAATTGGTGCGGCAAAGCAAATGGAATACACAAAGTTTGCAGTAATTAGCGCACCAAGAAAAGGTGAACCCTGACTCACAGCATGGCGATGAAACGTGCGGACCCGCATCTCTTCCCCTATTTCAGAGTTAAAGCAAAAATAATTTTATTTATTTAAATTATATAACAAATACAAAGAAAAAAAAATATATGTATTCCACAAAAACGCACATAGACGCAAAATAATAATAATAATAATAATAATAATAATAATAATAATAGTAATAATAAAAACCACAGCGCTCAAATCCTTCTCAAAGTCACTTACTTTTTTAATTTAGTTCCTTCATAAAAATCATAAACACCATAGAGAAAAAAAAAAAAACATTTTCCCTCTCTCTCATTTTCTCTTTTATAGGTTATACCTGTGAAGAAAAAAAAAATAATAATAATAATAACAATACTATGGCTTGTACAAAAATAATACCAACCATCATAAACAACAACAAAGAGAGCAACATAACGAGAAATACCGTCATTAGTTACAAAACATGTCATGTCGCCTTCTATGTTCCTTTTCGGTTCCCATTGTACTCCCTACTTGGTATTTTTCCACTGACACTGCGCGTCGAGGAGTTTGAGGTCCATTTTCACCAACTGCCGTTCCAACACCGCCCGCTCATGTATGAGTCCCGTCAGTTCCCGAAAGACGTGAATGTGCTCCGAGATGAGTTGCATCTTTTCATACAACTTCGCCGTATTCCCCGTGTGTCGGGTGCGTGTGTGGCCTTTGCGGTACTCCTGCACATCCTCGTACTCGTCATCGGGGAGCTGAAGGACGCCCTCCACGACCGCGTTGATGTGATGCTGCAGTTCCGGAATGAGACAGACGAAGCGCGCGCGTCTCGCCTCCGTCTGGGAGACCTTCACCACCTCTGGGCGAAACACGACGGACACAAAGTCCCGCCGCCGCTCCGCTATTTCCCGAACCGCGCCATCGCCCTCCTCGGCGCGTTGGGCCCTCTTGTCGCGCCAATACCCCTTCACCGCCTCCAAGTGCGCGACGGCGTCCTTCCGCGGCCGTCCCTGTCGGCGCGGCGCGTCCCTTCTGTCCTCCCCCACGCGCAGCGCGGCGCCGCGGAGGTCGGCCGGCGACACGCGCCCCATCGCGACCGCCTCCGCCCCGTCACCGCCCGAAACCGCCCCGACGTGCGCGCGGCAGAAGAGACGACACGTCCCGTCCGCCGGACGGCACTCGATGGCCCCCGCCTCCTGCGCGCACGACGGGTGCAGCGCGGCGACGCAGCCGGGGTGGCCGCAGAGCGCGGTCGGGGCGCCGCCTTGGCACAGCGCGCAGTGCGATGCCGCGCGCATCCGCTTTCGGCGCCCCCCCGCCCGCACCACGCGGCGCGACGCGTCGATGGCGAAGGCCTCCGCCGCGAGGGCGCACACGATGTGGCACAACAGCGGCGCGGCGGAGGCGAAGGGAATCATCGCCCCGCCGGAGCGGCCGCACGCGTGGCAGCGCCGCACCACAGCGGCCCGACGCAGCGACGCGCAGCCCGCGCAGCGCCAACGCGCCTCCAACGCGGCGGGCGGGGGGCGGTCGAGCAGCCAGCAGTGCGCGTGCGAGGCGCATCGGCAGAGGCTGCAGCGCAGCAGACGCCCCTCACGCGCACACACGCCGCAACGCTCCGCGCCAACGGCGGGCGGCGGGTCGGACGCGGCGCGCAGCAACGCACGGGCGTAACTCCGCTCGAGAAGAGTGATGGCCTCCGTGAAGAAGGCCGTCGGCACCCCATGCGCGGCGCACCAGGCGTCGTCCGCCGCATCCATCATGTAGACGCACCGCTCAAAGAGGTCGCGGCGCTGAAGGAGCGCATACGGCGCGTCCTCCGAGCAGCGACGCAGTGCCCAACCAGGACGGGACGAGACGGACGCACCGGGCAATGGCTCAACAGGCGGAAAGGACGGCGGAGAGTTGTGGGAGGAGACGTCGACATGGTGCGCGCCGTTCCCCACGCTTGGGTGGGAGGAAGCGGAGGGGTGGCCCTCACCCGAGGCCTCCTCGGGGATGTAATCCTCAAGAACCTTAAAAGGAGTGTACCCGCCGCGCAATTCGGACATGTCATTCACAAACTCAACGGGTAATTCCGCGTCTGGCTTTAGGTTGGAGCGAATGGCAGCGGCCGCTGCGACCGTCTTCTTTCGCCGACCATACGGTGGCATGGATTTGGGAAAAGGTATTCTCTTTCTGTCCTTTTTTTTTTTCTCCTCTGTAGGGAAGATCGTAATAACAGTCGATACTTCAATTTCACTACAAAGTGTAAAGAATGGTTGATTTGTTTTTGTATATCGCAGAAAATTGCTCTGCAGGAAGTAAATAGTACAAATATAAATATATATATATATATATATATATATATTTATATATCTTTGAATGTTTGAATACACGATGAGTTTATAAAGCACTGAAAAAAAACGAAATGGACTCGTTGATCAAATCACAAATTTCATTACAAAACCTATAAAATAAAATAAAAAGAAAGATAAAGAAGAAGAAAAGGAGAGAAAGTAACAGCAGCGTTTTCGAATGTAAATATGCATCCATACTCTTTTTTCTCAAACATATTGAAAAAAACAAAAAAAAATTTGCTATACAAAATAAACGTCCATTCCTTTTTTTGTCTTGATGGGGGAAAGTTTCTTTTTTTTTAGAATTTTCGCATGTAAAACTCAGTATTATATATATATATATATATATATTTCTTACTTTTTTTTTTTGACTTTTCTTTTAGGGACAAAGGTTAAACGTACTCTCATTGTCGTTTTCTTTAAAATAGATTATTCACGCAGCATCAAAGTCAACTTGTTCTTTTTTATTCATTTTCATTTTCTCAAACATGAACCAACAACAACAATAAAAAAAAACCCACAGCTGTTCAAGTAATCACAGTAATTGATTGAATTACCTTACACAATATAAAAAAAAATACCGCCAAAACAACATCAACAACAACAATAACAAAAAAAAAAAGGATCCTTAGCTATTAAAGCGCGTAGTTTGTCACTTTTTGTCTTTCACCAATAGATAGGATGGGCACTGTTGGCGCTATGGTGAGACAATGCGTAAACCCATGCCGCTGCGAGATGGCTGGAAAAGATGGCAACACACGGCACTCGGGCAATGTGGCCAATCGAAATCCCCCCTTCTGCCCGCGTGTGGTGTAGGCGAGAACCTTCTCCCCACTACTCCGCTCCCCAAACGCCATGTGACTGATGCTTGTCGTCAAGTTCTTCAATGCCCGAACAGGGCCCTTTTTTTCGTTGCCGTTATAGACACTGACCACCCCACTTATGGTGCCGACCGCGAGGGTTCCCTCCCGCCACGCAAACGCGGTGACGTCCAACGTCCCGTCGTCGGCGATGGCGCGCACGAATTGTGCCGTCTTTCGCACATCATACACCAAAAGCCGTCTGCGCGTCGCGATGTGCATCGCGTGGGCGTCCCCGAAGGCGACCTCCACGACCGGGTCCCCCGCGTCAATGCGGTGCGTGACGCTCCCCGACGCGACGCTCCCGACGCGCACCGTCTGCCCGCCGGCCACCGCCACGTCGGCGCGGCGCGGGTGGGCGGCGACGGACGATATGCCGTCCGCGCGCGTGTGGAGAAACGGCAGCGGCGTCCACTGCGCGGTGGCGAGGCGGAGGAGACCGACCGGCGCGGCGCGTCCGGCCGCCGCCACGTCCTCCCCCCCGGCGAGCAGCGCGGTGCGGGCGACGGCGAGCGGAACGGCCGTTCGGCGGAGCGCCTCGACGAAGCGGCCGGCGGCGTGGAAGAGGTGGACGTGGCGGCGGCCGGCGACGACGGCGAGTTGGCCGTTCGGGTGCCAATGCACGCCGACCGCCGCGTCGCGCGGGAGCGGGAGGACGGAGAGGACGGCCGGGGGGGCGGCGGACGCGGCGAGGAGAGAGTCGGTGCGCGCGAGGAGGGAGTCGAGCGCGTCGTCGCGGAAGCGCTTGCGCGGGGGGGCGGACGCCTCGTCGGCCCACGCGGGAAAGGGACGCGACACGTCGGCGTCCGCCGCGTCGAGCCAGGCGCGCGTCGACATGCCAACAAGGAGGAAGGGGAAGCGGTTAGGGAACAACACGCGGGGGGATGAACCGGCAGACTACGCAGGTGGAACACAAGAAGCGGACGCAGACACACTCGGGAAAGAAAAGAGCACAAAACTTTTCTAGTCACACACCAAAAGAAGGAGAAAAATAAAAAGAAGAAGAAAAAGAAGAAACAAAAATAATCAAAAAAAAAAAAAACACAAATTTTTTTTTAAAAAGGCAACACAAAAAGGAAAGTTAAAAAAGGAATAACAACAATAACAGCAACAACAACGAAAAAAAAAAGGCAATACAAAATAGGTGGAGTTGCATTCAATTTTACGTAACTCTTGTATATAATAACATGATTAAATCGAGGGAAAAACAGAAAAACGGTTCTCAAGCATATAATATATATATATATATATATATATATAAGGAGAAAAAATGAAATAGAAAGAAAAAAAAAAAGAAAACACAAAGCAAGGAGCGAAGCACGAATAGCAACCAACAACACGCGCAAAAACCATTTTAAAACAAAAAGTCACATCATCTTCTTTTCCTTTTTGTCTCGATTATATTCCCGCGCCAAATCAATAGAAAGTCTAACATAATACAAAAAAAAAAAGCAAAAAGTAAAAAGACCAGAAGAAAAAAAAAAAAAAAGAGGATACCTCAATACGTTCTTGAAGACCCCGCAGCAAATACCCTCAGGATTTCGGCCCCAACACTTCAACAAGAACAAAAAAAAAAAAGCAAAAAGAAAAGTATATGATTTTGGCACAATGCTGAAGTGATGCATTATTTTCTTTTTTTTTTCTTTTACGTTTTGTAGAATTTAGTGAAGAAAAAGGAGAAAACAAATTGGAGTACCAGCAAGTGTCTAGATTTTTTTTTTTTGCTTTCCTTTCACCTTTTTTGAACATGTTTAGGAATGCATCCTTCTTGTGGATAAGCCAAACAAACAAAAAATGAATATCACTACGGATACTATTTTTTTTTTCTACACACAATAAATGTTTAAACATAACTTTTTTAAATAGATTTTGTCACGTGTAATTGAAACATGTCTTCATTTTATTATATATATATATATATATATATATATATATATATATATATATATATATATATATATATATATAGATACATATATATTCTTCCCTTGCAGGCAAAAACGTGCGCAATAAAAGTCGTTTAATTTTTGCTTTTTCGGCTCATTTGCTTCACTCCCATCTTTTTTGTCTTTTTTGTTTTTCGTTTGTAGTCATATATATATATATATATATATATATATATATATATATAGATATAACAATATGGTAAATCTACTCTCAACGTAATTACAATAATAATAATGATAGCACCGGTGTTGGCCTGTGCGTGTGTGTTTTGTTTGGGAAGATGGTGGGAGTGAAAACACTCACCTCCTATTTCTCTTTTTTCTTTTAACTATAGAATTTTTTTTTTTGCATTTCTATTTTGAAGGATCTTTATTTCGTTTAATTTCTTTTATTTTTTATTTTTTTGCGTTGATTGCGACATGTGAGCACCCCACCCCGTTCATATATATATATATATATATATATATATATATACTCGTTCTCTGCATTTTTTCTTCTTCTTTACTATCATTACTGTTTTGCTTTTGTTATTTTTTCAAAGCTATATTCACTCTTTTTTCTTTTATCTTTCTTGAGCATCTGCACTACCCAAAATTGCAAATTCATACTCCCTTCTTTCGCTCACACAGAATCATATGTTGCGTGCAATAGCATAACGTCTGCCTTATATATATATATATATATAAAGAAAAACTTACACACACGCACACACACGGTAAGAGGAAAAAAAACAACAAAAATTTCACCTTATGCATACGAAATGATTCGTGACGATCAGTTTTCCACGAGTTCCATCCATATTCGTGCCCGAAATGTCTTATAGAGGTCCCGCACTAGTTCCCGAAAGTCCATCCGTTGCTGTGCCTCATAAAAAAAAGTGAGTTTATTCTTATCAAACTGATACTCCGCGTCCACAATGGTCATCGGCAGCCCGCGCTCGAGGACGCGTTGGGAGCAGACATCAATCGCCCGCCGCTCCAACTCCGTTTGCACCTCATGCAACTGCTCCACATCCGCCTTTGTGGCGAGTCGGAGAACAGTTCCCGTGCCGAGTCCGATACTCCGCGTGTGCGTGCTGCCCGAGAGCCCGACCCCCAACACCGTCGCCTTAACGCCCCCATTCGCCCCGTTGCTGTTGGCGTGGCTGTTCCCGCCGCTCTGCTCCGGCGGCGTCGCCTCGCACCACGCGTACGTGACCAGCCCGAGGTCCTCCCCGCGGTCGCCGCCGACCATGACGTAACTCCCCGGCGGCACGTACTCCTTCGACTCGAACTGCAGCACGCGTTTGCGCTTAAACTCGACGAGCACCTTACACCGCGCGCGCACGTCGATGCCGAGCCGCTCGGGGTCGTCCGCGGCGCCGTCGGCGATGGGAAGCGCCTTTGGCCGCCCGCGTTGGTACGACACCTTCACGCTCGTCGTGAGGTGCTGCTGCTGCAGCGCGCCGAAGGCACTCATCGGGATGAGCTCCGCCCGCCCCCCTTTGCCCTCCTCGCGCGGGGTGTCGTCGTCGTTCATCATGCGGTCGAGCGGCTCGAGGCAGTTGAGGTCGACGGACGCGTGGCGGCCATTGGCGAGCGCGGGGACCTCCTCCGCCCACGCGCGGTGCGGGGAGACGGCCGGCGTCCCCTCCGCGCGGCTCGAGAGCGTCAGCGACGCCCAGTCCGAGCGGTCCGCCGGCGCCGCGCTCGCTGCCCGGCTGCTGCGCGCCTCGGCCGGCGGCGTCGACGGGACGGCGGGGCGCGAAAAGGCGTGGCGGGCGGCGCCGTAACGCGCGTAGACGGGCGTCGCGTGGTCCGCGTACGGCGCGGCGTCCGCCCCGTTGGCGGCGGAGAGGGCCGTCTGCAACTTGTCGAGGCGGTCCCGCATGCCATTGTACATAACCCGCATCATCCGCTCCTGCTCCGTGAAGTACTCATTCATCGTCACCTGAAGGTGCTGCAGCTCGAGTCGCATCTGCTCCCGCTGCCGCTGCTGCTGCATCGCCTCCAACAGAATGAGTTGCTTGGGAGGTAATAGAATGCAACACGGGAAGTGAGAAAGACTGTGCAAAGGAAACAGCAGTCCAAAGAAACGTTGGTTTCGTTTTCTCACGCTACCCTCTTCTTTTATCCAATAAATAAATAAATAAATATATATATATATATATATATATATATATATATATATATATTGTATGTCTTCAAAAAATCGCTAATTCAGACGTCCTATTTGTGCTCTTTTGGCTTAGTCCTCCGTTCTCTTACGTTTTACGCTATTTCGTTTGTTCTTCTCTCTTAATAGGGGAATAGTGTTGGTGTATGGCGTGCGTAGGTCTGTAAAAGTTTTTTGCTGTTTTCTGTCGAGTTTCCGTTTGCGATGCAACCGTAACTTTGAAAAAAGGAAAAAAAAAACCTACAAAAAACAAAACAATTCCCCTCAAGCAAACAAAAAAAAAAAAGATATTGCAACAATAACAACAACAACAACAAATATATATATATATTTCTTTTTTTTGTTGATTGTCTTTTATTGTTCTTTTTTTTTTTTTAATTTAGTTCTCTCTCTTTTTTTTTTCTTCGTTTCTTGTCTTTTAACTTTATTTTTTGAGGGTATAATCTAAATAAGTAATACGCACTTTTTTTCTTTTTGTTTGTGCGTGTGTGAATGTGTGTATATACACCCCCAATTCTTTAAGTACCACTTCTTTTTCGTTCTTTACTTTTCTTTTTTCTTACTTCCTTGATGAAATGCTCAGATGTCAAAGATTTTCCTTTTTCCTCTTTTTTGTTTATAGGATTCTTTGAAAAACAAAAACAAAAAAACTCTCCTCTAATTAGTTCTGTTGCGAAACGTGACCAATATAATAGTAATGCAAAATAGATAAGGTAACAATATTACCGCGAAAGAAAAAAAGAAAAAGAATTGTAAGAAAAACATTCAAACAGATCGAAAAAGGAGAACAGTATAAAAGCACACAAATAATAGTAATAATAGAAAAAAATTTATATGTATACGTATAACGCGATAGTCATGTTGATATAATAAGCATCATTTATCCGTCAAAAAACGACAATGTAAACAACAACAAAAAGAAAAAAATCAGCTAAAATGCGTTTTTTTTTTTCAATATGACTCTCGATATATATATAAAGAAAAGTAAAAATACACTCCTCATTCATTCTCATTAACATATATATATATATATATATATATTTATATATGTACACCTAAGTATATATCCGCGTATTCTTGTATGATGTGCTCTTCCCCTTTCCCTTTATCAAAAAAAAAAAATCCTGCTAACTCTCATCACTTAAACTGCATCTTAATTATTATTATTATTTTTTGTTTCGTTTACTTCACTTTCCTTCTGATTTTCCTCCCGTTTTGTACTCTCGGGACTTATTGTACTTTCAAAGTTATCATATATATCCCAAAAGTACTCCCCCGCCGGCACCGTCGCGCGCAGTTTGGTGGCGAGCAGAATTGTCCCACTCAGTCGACGATGGAGTGAGTAAACGGGTGTCGGTGGCGGACGAAGTCGCAACTTAATCATTGTCGGCACATAGGACTGAATCTGCGACGGTAAGTGTTCGGCCGCGAAGTCGAATGCTCTCTCTCTGTGTCGAAAGGGTTTACCCAGCAGCGTGACACTCGCCACGTGGGCGTCGAGCATCTCGCGCATTTCGTTTCCTGTGAGAAATCCGAGTCGAATGCTGTGCGCGATAATCGCGTCGCGCTCCTCCCGCGCGGCGGCCGCCACCACCTCAAGGTACTCGCGCACAAACGGCGCGTCAAACTCCCGCGCCGCGCCAAAGTCGAGCAGCGCCACCTTCCGCGTGTGGGGGTTGAAGAGAAAGTTGGCGTAGTTCGGGTCCGTCTGCATAAATCGCCAGCGGAAGAGCTCGGTGAGGGTGAGGCGCGTCATGTGCTGCGCGATGTAGTCCCGCAGCTCGCGCGGCACGTCGGGGGCGTCGAGGCGGTCGATCGCAACGCCCTCCACGAATTCCGTGACGAGCACACGCGGCGACGACAGCCGCTCGTACACGTGCGGCACCACAAAGCACGCGCGGAGGTGCGGGTCGGCGCGGAGGAGTCCCGCGTACCGCGTCTGCTTCGCCGCCTCGAGGTCGTAGCGGCACTCCAACGCCAACTCCGCCCGCAGCTCGCGCAGAACGCGGTCGACAAACATTCCCGGCGGGAGCAGCTGCAGCGCGAGGAGCGCACGGAGGTTGCCGAGGTCCGCGTCGATGCTCGCGGCAACGCCCGGGTACTGCACCTTCACCGCCACCGCCGCCCCCGGCGGGTCGCGCAGGACGGCGCGGTGGACCTCCCCGATGCTCGCGGCCGCCGCCGGCGCGTCGTCGAAGGCGGCGAAGTGCGCCTCGCGCCAATCCGCGCGGCCGAACGCGTCGCGGAGTGCGCGCTGCAGCTGCGCCGCGGGCATCCCATACGCGCCGTCCCGCACGCGCGCGAAGAGGGCCGTCACGTGCGGCGGCACCGTCGCCCCGTCCTGGAGGCTCAGCATCTGCCCGAGCTTCAGCACCGCCCCGCGCATGCGGCAGAGCGTCTCGACGACGCGCTCGTGCCCGCTCCCCCCGCGCACGCGGTCCCACCCGACCTGCGCGGCGAGGGCGGCAAAGCCAAACGCACGGCCGGCGCGCGTCGAGGGAACGGCGCGGTGCACAGCGGACGAAAGCGGGCGGCGAAACGCATCCGCGCCGAATCGCGCCGTCACTTCCGCCGAAAGCGGCGGCGCCTCACGCAATGCGGCGGAGGACGTCGGAGGGGTCGGAGGGGACGGAGGGGACGGCGTGTGGGAGGGGAGAAACGCCACCGACAGCTTCCACACACCGCGCATCACATTACACATCGAGTACGGGACAGGAGTCGGGCGTAGCATAACTACACCGCCGCTTAGAATGGCAGAGCTGGTGTACATCCACGCCATTATTGGTTTGGGATCGGTTTAAAAACCATAGTTTTTCAACATTTGAAAAAAAAAGAAAGAAAAAAAAATGGAGAAAGGAAAAATAGAATTCATTACATACACGAGATATCCACAGCATTCCTTTTTGAGTAGGAAAAAAAAAAAAACCGAAGGGGGGAACATAAATCGACTTGTTCACTTTTGTCAGTTTTTTTTTTTTGCTTATTTTCTTCAATAATCCCTACGATGCGACACAGACACGCACACACAAAAAAGAAAAAAACAGCAATATTACACCATCATGTTGTTTTTACTCTTTTTCCCTTTTTTTTTTTTGATCAATACAACCTTTTTGATTCTCATTGAACGATTGAGTTTTTTTTTCTTTTGAAGTAGAAGCATTCATATATATATATATATATATATATATATTCTTCTCTTGCATATTCTTTTAACCATCATTTTTGTTATTGTTGTTTGCTGTTCCTTCAACACCAGAGTAAGACCAGAAAAAAAAAAAAGCCTCACCTTTCACCTTATCTTATCTCCTCTGTTGGAAAATATCATTATCAGCAATGTCACATCAAAGGAAAGCAAAAAAAAAAAAGAACCACCAACCGCGCACACACACACACACACACAAAAGACAACAACAATAAAGAGTAAATAAGAAATAGAAACAAATAACCAGAAACATGCGTGGCTGTGCGTGGTGCACTACCTCTCATTTCTTCTTCTTCTTCTTCACTCGTTGCGTTTCTTCTATACCTTAGAGATGCGACTGTGGAACAATCCCTTTTGTTCTCTCACTGAGTGCGAGGAACCACTCGGCAACGCTTTTCTTGGAGCTTCCCTGCACCACATCCACGACGGATCCAATGTATTTCATCCACTGTGCCTGCGCCGTTGTGACACCGTGAAGGTGTTCGAGTACAACCGCCTCCACCGACGCGCAGACACGGCGCAACACGGCACTATTTTGACAGCGTAACAAATTCACAAGAGCTGAAAAGTACGCATTAAATCGGGCGTGTCTGTCCTGACGTGAGGCGTCGCCAGATCCCTGACCGCTGAGTAAAATACACGCCTTGTCAAAGAGCGCGGAAACAATAAGAAGCACACTACTAATCGGACGCACATTTTCCAACACCTCTGCCGCATTCCTTGTGTCAGAGGCAGCAAGAGATGATGACCTTCCCCCACTGATTCCCTCGCCTTCCCGGCGACTGTTCTTACTCGTGCGCTCCTCCACAATAAACATGGCGAGGGCGGAGTGCGGGTTATGCAGTCGTTCCATAAGCGCACGCTCATCGCACTCCTCCAGCGCCTGACAAGCCGCACGCACCCCCTTGGCAAAGTGCCGCACCAAAAAAAGCGGTGGTTCCCCATATCGCGGCGGGTGCACAATGGGCACAAGCAGCGCCACATATGTCGCCACAAACAGCGGCGCAATCGGACGCCTCGAGAGAAAGGCCGCCACGAGGAGGTCGACCCCCGCCGTGGCGAGCGCCCCGCTCAGCTCATTGGTCACGCAGCGTAGCGCCGTCTCGACCCAGTGGCGCAGCATGGTCGCCTCGTCCATGGCGAGCGCGGCGCTTGGCGTGGCAAACGCGCGGACATACCCCTCGAGCAGCGCGTACTCCTGTCGGTTGCGCCGCCCCATGGCACTCGGCGCGGCGCGTGGGAGAAGCGTGTGGGCGAAGGCGTCCGTCAGCGCGGCGGCGGTCATGGAGGAGGCGATTCCGGCGAGGCGGGCGGCGACGCGCGCGAGGAGCTGCAGCGTGGCCCGCCGCTGCGCCGCCGTCTCGTCCGCGTCGGCGGCGGCGAAGAAGGCGCGCATCGCGTACACCCGCGCGAGCGTGTCGAGGGCGGCGCGGCGGTTCGTCGGGGTGAGGAGCGCGTCCGACTCCAACGCGGCGGCGACGAGCCCGGCGGATGCGACGGCCACGCGGCGAAAGGCGGGGGGGGCCGCCGCCGCGCTTCGCCCCGCCGCGCTCGCGTCGAACAGCGCGCCGACTGCGCGGCCAAACGCGTGGAGGACGCCGTCGGCCTTTTGCCGGTCGCCGTCGCCGGCCGCCGCGTCCACGGCGACGCGCACCAGCCGGCCGCACAGAACGGGCGGGCGGAGGACGCGGTCGGAGAGGGCCGCGGGGTTCGACAGCGCGGGCTGGCCGGCGAGCAGCACCTCGTCCGCGACGGCGGCGGCGAAGACGAGAAGGGACGCACGGCCCATCGCGGCGTGCGGCGGCGCCTCCCGAACGGCGTGGCCGTGGGCGAGCAGAAGGCGCATCACCGACGCGCGCACCGACGCGTCGCCTCCGCACCCAAACACGAGACGCGTCTCGTCCGCGCGGCGCCGCAACTGCGCCTCGTCGGTGAGGTCGACCGGCGGCATCCCCTGCAGCGCGGCGAGGACGGGGACCTGAAAGTACGACAGCATTTGCCGCTTCTCGTTCATCTCGCGCAGAAGGCGCCCGCACTCGCGGCGCAGCGCGGCCGTCCACGTCTCCTTGCCGAGCAGCAAATCCTCCACGCAGAGCTGCACCGCGGCCATCACGCACAGCAAGCCGCACGCGGAGGTGAGAGGGACCTCACGCGACGGGTGCAGCGCGCGGAAGGCGTCCAAATCAAACGGCGGACGCGCAGCCACGCGGCGGAGGAGGAGTTGGGCGGCGGCGTGCTCGACTCCGGCGAAGTCGCTGTGCCGCGCAAACAGCGCGCGGATGAGGCGACGCACCGACTCGCAGTACAGCTGCGTGGCGGAGGTGCCCCGCCCGCTCAGCTCCCACGTACTCGGGGCATTCATGAAGGCGAGAACGGGCGCCACGTCGAGGCCGCCGCGCGTCGCCACGGTGGCGATGTACAACTCCGCCGTGCTCAGCGCGAAGAGAACTGCGCGCGCCAAACGCACATCGCCCCGGCGCGAAGAGGCGACCGGCAACGCCTGCAACACGCGCGTCAGCTTCATGGCGATGCGAATCGCCATCTCCACATCCCGTTGTACAACCGCCACCGCCTCGCGCACCTCGGGCCGCGCAAAGGGCTCATCGGCGTGACGTAACGTGTGCAACGCGCGGCCGAGCGCGAGAAGATACGGCTCGAGGCGTTGTTGTCCGCCACTGCTCGGCGCCTCGCTGGGATGACGCAGAAACGCATCCAGCTGATCCTCCGCCTCCTTCGCGTGGCCCCAGAGAACCCCACTGAGGGCAAGAAAGTCACAGTGCACGTTCGCGTTCGACACAAGCACCTTGGCGTGGCGTGATAAGACGGCGGCGACGTCGTCGGGGACAACGTAGACCGTTTCCGGCATGATGTGCAGCTGCGTGGAGGCGGTCGAGAGGTGCAGCCCGGAGCGGCGAAGGAGGGCATTGAGATTATCGACCACAATGCTCTCCGAGTCCTCTGGCCTGGCAGAAACATTGGAAAGCACAACAGCGAGAGCCATTGTCGAAATACGCAAACAAGTTCAAAAACAAAAATAATAATAACAAAGGGCAGTGAAGGTAAAGGGGAAAGAGCCCGAGTGAGTAATTCACGTTTCTTGGAGTTATCAATAGGATGCAATTTTTCTTTTTTGTTTTGTTTTTTTTAATGTAATAAACAAATAAATAAATAAATAAAAATATATATTTATATATATGTGTCCTTTTGTGTGTGAGAGTTGATTGATTTTTTTCTTTTAACCTTGATTCGGATAAGTTCAACTTCTTCCTTATGTGGTACTCTTAAGAAAGTTAAAGTAATATCAAAAAGGAGAAAAAAAGAAAAAAAATTCACAAAATTATTATGATTGTGTTTGTTTACAAACGAAGGAGCCATCGCCAACAGGGTTAAAAAGAAAAAAAAGGAAAAAGAACAAGAGAGAGAAAAAAAATTATTCTAACTTTATTATTTAAATGTTCATCAAATGAACAAAGAAACAAAAAAAAAAAACAAGAAACCAAAAAATCAGAAAAACAAGAAGGCTTTCCTCTTTTATTTGCTTTACTTGTGACGGAAGGCGC
>JASANV010001494.1:0-86641 GCA_030849715.1 Trypanosoma mega | reverse complement strand
TTTCCCCCCTACCAATATAACTATATATATATATATATTTATATATATATATAAATATATATATATATATATATATAAATATATATATATATATATATAGTTATATATATTCTTTCCCTTACAGCAAGAGATGGTTCGTCCGTTTCGCTTTTTTTCCTTTCCTAATGATTCCTGTGCGTCCATCGGACCTCATCCCCCCCCCTCTCTCTCTCACACCTTTTTCCCACATTCCCTTACCATCTGTATGAGCTCGAGGCGGTTTGGTACGTCCCGACTTGAGGGTGGGGATTGAACATCCCATTTGCCCCATTATCGGCGACGGCGCCTCTTGGCCCGGCACCCATTTGTCTTCCATTAAATCCCTGTCCCACATGTCCCCCCCCGCGCATTGGACCGCGTCCCATGTGGGTTTGTTGCGACGCCCCTCCGCGGTTCATCATGCCGCCGCCAAACCCGCCCCCATACGATGCCTTTCCGCGGTGCGGTTGAAAGGGCATTGTGTTGTTTGGGTAGTAGTGCGGGTTGGAGCCGTATGGGGGGGCGGAGGACATGTTGGGCATGTTGTCCGCCCAGCGGTCGGGTTGGTGCGGCATGGGCATCGGCCATGACATGTTGTCCGGCGCGTGCGTGTAGCCGGGCGCGGGCTGCGACGGGTGTGGGGCGCTCACAGCCGGCGGCGCGGGGCTCGTCTGCGGCGGTTGGGACTGCAACGGAAGGTGATGATGCGCATGCTGTTGCTGCTGTTGCTGTTGCTGCTGCTGCTGCTGCTGCTGTTGTTGCTGCTGTTGTTGAAGCTGGGCCTGCTGCTCCACGAGTTTGGCGCGCTCCTGCTGCAGGCTCTCGCTCTGCTCATTGAGTTGACGATCAAAGTTGAGGAGCTGTGTCCGCTTCTCACTCATCTCCATCTCCCGCTGCTTGCAGTACTCCTCAAACCGCTGACGCTCCGTCACTAACTCGAGTTGCCCCTTCTCCAACTCCGCGGAGGCGTAGGCGAGGGTTTGCTGCTCCGCCGGCGCCTTGAAGGTGAGGCGGGCGTCGAGGTGCGGCTGCGCGTCGAGGACGACCTGCGGGTACTGCACCGCAAACGACGGCGCGGCGGGCATCTTTGGCTGCGCCGCCTGCGCGAACTGATTGACAAACGTGTAGTCGTCGTCGTTGGCCCAACTAAAGTGCGCGTCCGTGTCGGGGAGCGTGACGGGCGGCGGGGCCATCGTCTCCTCCGCCGGCGGCGACGGGGGGGCGGTCGGCTCTATCGTCTCCTCCGCCGCGTTTGGCGTCGGCGTCGGCGTCGGGTTCGTTGCGGCGGGCGTTTCCTCGACGGCGGCGGCGGGTTCCTCCGGGACGGGCGTTTCCTCCGGCGGCGGCGGGGATTGGGGGGCCGCCCGTTTGCCCGCCGAACCCGCGCGCAGCACGTCGAGGAAGGACTTTCCGTAGGAGGCTTTCGCCGGGTTTGGGATCTGTGCGCGGATGGTGGGGCCGGCGGGCTCCTCCGCTTTGGGCTCCTCCTTCTTGGAGCGGTGCGCCTCGCGCGGGGGTTTGGGGGCGGCGGATTTGCCATTTGTGGCAGTCATCGTCGCGGTTCCTGTACGCGGCGGCATGATTGCTGTTGTTGGGATTATGGGTTCCTTTTTTTTTGTTTTGTTTTTGTCTTTTCTTGGTTGATTTTGCTGGATTCGCACTTGGTTCGAATCCTTGAGTAGCTGCTTAAGGGGTACCTTATGGTATTATTAGTTTTTGTTTGTTTGTTTGTTTCTGGTGATTTTTGCTTTTTGTTTTTTTTAGTAGTAGATATTCTTTTTGTTTGTTTGTTTGTTAGAGTAGCGTGGTTGTTCCTTTAAAAGGAGAGAGCTTTTTTGTTCTGTAAACCAAAAACACAGAGAGAAAAAGAGTTTGATTAATCATGGAAACGAAGAAAACAAAAAAGCATCATGTACGAGAATTGGAGCGTAGCAGGAAAAAATAAAAAAAAAAAGTCAAAAAAAAAAATAATTTATCGACGTTTTGGTTTTTGCGAATCATTTCATCATAAAAAGGTAAATAAATAACTTCACATAAATAAATAAATCTTTTTTTTTTTGTTTTCTGTTTGGAAGGGAAAAGAGTTGCGTGCGCTTAGCAAAAATAAAGATAAATAATAAAACAACAGCAACAACAACACACACAAAAAAAAAAAAAACTAGGAGAATAAACTGAAGTTTGCAATGACACACACCGTACACACAGAAAGAGCGAGAAAATGAGACATAAATAAATATATGAAAAAAGATGAAAGAGAGAAAAATATCAACACACACACCCACACAGAGAAAAAGAAAAAAAAAACATATATGAAGAATTTGTGCGGAATTCATAGTGTCCACATCGCAAAGAAGTTATTCAAATAATTTTGATAGCCAACAGGATATTACTCTTGTTGAAGACAAACATGAAATATATTTAAAAATATATATATTTAGATATATACGTACGTTGTACCTTTTCGCATAAATTTGCCTATTCCCTCTCTTTCTCTCTCTCATCCATAGTCTCTCTTTTTTTATTTTTGTTTTCTTCTCCTTTCCTTTCCTCCCATTTACCAATCGTCATCCTGTATGTTGTACCCAAAATCTCTATCCCTGCAACAGTAGTACGGCGCGAGAAGAGACCACATGTACAGCACAACAGCCGCCCAAACCGTCCCACTACGCACCCACATGGCAATATTGATACTACTCAACCACGCCCCCTCTCCTCCCCCACTCACATGCCAACCGGTGGCGAGCATCGCCAGGTACATGGACCCAAGTATCATGGTAAAGTAGAAGAACATAAACTTACTGAGGTGCCCCACCACATCCGGGTCCTCCTCCTCTCCTTCCGCATCTTCGCCAATCCCAAGTGCCCCACTGTTTCCACCCGAGGAGACTACACTGTAGCCGAGCGCGAAACTACTCACCACACTGGCGAGAATCATTTGCCAAATAGGTCCCGCTGTGTTATTAGTGGTGGAGAGGCGATTACAACGCGTGTTGTGGCTTGTGCGCAGGGTCACGAGCATCATACTGCTGGTGTAGAGGAAAACAATACCACTCGGTACAATAGATCCATGTGGGACCCAAATAGACAGGACGGTGTAAAATAATGCCCCTATTAATACACTTGTAATAGCAAAGGCGTTGTAATTGCAGTCGGAATAGGGTACAAAGAAGTAATAGGATACCGCACTCACTGCTGTTGCACCCACATAACAAATCACTGCCATGATGAGTAAATACCACATCCACTTACCATTATGCTCACTTCGACGGCCCCATTCATCACTCCATTGATAACTAAAGTCCACGAGAAAAATCACATTCATTAACAAAAAGAAAGCGGATGAAAAAAGACATATGTACGCATAGACGGAAAAGAAGCCGTTGGGAATCCAAAGTGTAGAAATGAAGAGGAGTACAAGGATAATACTCTTGACGTAGAAAAAGCGGTTCTGAAACTCCGCTCGGGCTTTGCTTTCAATACAACACGTCAAATCCGACACCGTGAGCCAATGAATGAAGAAAAACACAGCGAGTGAAAAGCTTACGCGGTAGGCAAGCACCTCACTGGTGCAGAACTCCACACCACTTGTGGTCGTCGCGAATTCACACCCCTTTCGAAGAATAGCGATATCACTAAAGAGACCGCTAAGCGCCCCGCGAAGGAGCATCGTCACTACGAGGCCAATGAAAAGGTAAGAGGCGTATTGGATGCGAAGTAACACACCAGGCGCAAAAATGGACGACCGGGTAGAGGATAATCCCATCTCTTCATCATCAGACATGATTTCAAATATATATATTTATATAAATAATATACCCACTTTTACTTTTCTTTTTGGTACTTGTTGTGTTTGCTTAGATATTTTCCTAGCAATGGGAATCCGTTTTAATTGAACATATGAATGTGAGACAGCAATGAAAACGAAACGAGAAAATAAAAATAAAAAAAGGGATTACATGTGTATACGTATATTGTGTAACAATGAAAGAACAGAATAATAATAATATAACAGAAAAAGACAAGAAACAACAAAAAATTTTTGATTCGTTCTTCTCAAAATTTAGTTGTGAAAATGACAAAAACAGAAAGAATTCACAAACTAAAGATCTTTTTTTTTTTCTTTTCATGTGTACAAAATGTGCGTTGTGCATTTGATTTTCTTTCAGTAAATCAAGTCTTCGCAAACACACAAATAGGAAAAACAGTTGGTACAAAAAAAAAAGAAGATATGGACCACAAAAAAAAAAAAGTCATCATATCATTTGTTGTATACATCTACATCATCGTACATGGAGTCACATCGGAATGAGAGGAAAAAAAGTAAACAAATAGGGGTTTTGAGTTCGGGGAGTAGATACGATACAGAAAAGACGTATCCGATGAGGGAGAAAACAAAAAAACAAAAAAAAATACACGGAAAAAAAAAAAGAACGGGTGAAACAAAGGAAACCACAACACATTATCATCTATTGTGTGTATGTAAAGAGGCATCAAAAGCACCGTCATTCTTCTATACAGATGTAAACTCTGTAGGTAGCTAAGTATACACCAGAAAAAAAAATTCTTTTCTTTTTTTTCCTTTTACACAGTTTTGCTTTGTTCTTGTCGTTCCCTTTCTCTTTCCCACAGTCCTTATTTATTCATGCTGTTTGACTTCCTCTCTTCTCTCTTCTCTCTTCTCTTTCCTTTTTTCATTGTAGAGGGAGTGTGCAATATCATTTCATCATGCATTTCCTTTCTTTTCTTTTTTTCCTTTTTTTGTTTCTCGTCTTTTCTTGTATGCCTTGGCGTCTCTTTTGCTAAGTGAAACGTTTATCATCCGTGTTCAGGGAAAATTTCGTGTAGCCCATTTCCCCTCCGCCCACTGTGTGTGCCTTTCGAATCGCATCAGACTCCGCCGGACTGAGCTGCACCCCAAGCGACATGAGTGTGGCGAAGAATTGCCCCTCCTTTACAATTCCCTTTCGTGAACGATCGTACTGACGAAACGCCTCCAATGAGACCGTTCGGCGCGCAGCGAGGGTGCGTCGCACCTTATCCATTGCCACCGCATACAACTTTGATTGTGCCGTCTGCTCAAAGTCCTCCATTGTGGCCGCTATGGGGTCATTTGGAGATGTTGCACTCTCATTGCACGACTCCGCCGCGTTTGACGGGTGGGTGGCCAATGAAGAGGCGGCGGCCGCTCCAATGCATGAGCCGCGTCGACGCTGCGAGACGGCCAAGAGACCCACACCCGCCTGAAGCTTATCCCGCACAACGGCGAAGAAGACGGGGTAGTCCACGTGACCACGCAACTCGCAGTGGGCGAAGGCCGTCTCCAGCGCCTGGAGCTCCAACTCCCCCAAGTCCATGCCGAGAATGGAGAGGCAATGGCGGAATCGGGTGTTGGTTACATGCCGGTGACGCAACTCATCGCCGTCGGGGAAGAACTCCGACAGGCGTGCGCCGCGCTCCTGCAGAAAGCAACAAATCCGAGTTAAGACATCCTCCACAAGTGCCTCATCCACAAATGGCTCCGCCCCATGCTGCGTCGACCACGGCGCCTGTCCTTTGCCAAATGTTTGGCTCTCCTCTTTCGTCCCTGTGGAGAATGGGAGGGTCGCGTTTGGTGAGACCACTGCTGCCGGTCGTGCGCTCTCATTGCACCCGACATCGGCCACAAATCGGGTGTACTCTACCATGTCCGGTTCCTTTGCGGAGGCGTAGAATCGAATAAGGAGATCACTGTCCGATTGGGTGAGGAAGAAGCGGTGGCGGGCGAGGGCTTGCAGGAAGTTACCGCGCGGAATCTTACCGCGGTGGAAGCGATCAAAGTCACTGAAGAACGGCGTCAGAAGGGCGTGGTGGGACACCACATCATGAGCGAGGCGCCGCAGTAGGACAGTCAACTGCGATCGCTCCGCCTCCGTGAGGCGATCCACCGCCTCTCCACACTCCTCCTTCTGCTTCTGCACCGTGGCCGTAGCGAGGTCGGCGACGGGGCTCGCCTCCACATTGGGAGGAAACGGGTTAGACTGGGAGAGGTTAAACCGCGTGCTGACCGATGGCACGGCGGAGGGGGCCACAGCACCCACATCGGCGATGAAACGATTGGTGTCCACGCGGTCCGCGGCGCGGGAAGACTTATACTGGGCACCAAGCAATTCCACCTCCTGCTCATGTAGGTGCAAGCCAGCAATGCCAAGCGCGATGGCAAACTTTTCCGTCTGCACCAACCCGCTACGTAGGGGGTCAAAATCAATGAAGAATTCATTCACGCGCAGGTGACGCTCCTCGGCTTGAGCGGCGATGCGGGCAATGACCTCCGCCGCGCTTTGGGCAGGTCCAACCCGTGTGCTTTCCGCCTGCCGCTGCAAATCTGCCACCACATTGGAGCCGCGCAGTTGACGGCTCGCATTTAACGTTTGTGGATTCTCCGATTGATCCACGTCGAGCACAAATTGATAATAATTCACCTCATCACTTGGAGAACCATCCGCGCTGCGTATGCGGTACCGCTTGACAAGCAGAGCAATCTCATCCGGTCGGAGAAATATCTTATTTGTAGCCAATGATCGTTCAAAGCGGGAGGTGGTACAAGTGCGATGCTCATAAATACCCTTTCTCGCCCGATCAAAGTCATGTAAAGTGGGAACGAGGTGAATGCGATCGGATCGCACAAGGCGACGTACCTTGGCAACCACTGCCTCAGCCCGTTCATATTCGGGGTCACCAATAGGGCCGAGAAACTGCCCAGCACTGCGTGTCGATTCGTAGTAACTCGTCGCATTATTGTTTACCTCCGCAGAACGTCGTGGATCTGTGTCGGCGAGAAATTGGACATAATTCACCCGAGGAAAAACCTCCGCATTGGTTTCATTGTCATCATATAAACCTTCCGTGTAGGCACGAGTCAGCGTATTAATATGATCCTCTGTCATGTGAAAGTTTACAAGTCGCAATCGTCCCAATGCAGAGGCAAATTGTGGAGCACTGACGAGACCTGTGCGAAGGGGATCATAATCCCGCAAGTAATCATCGCAGCGGAGACGATACATAGCGAACTGCTCACGCAGGACTTGCAGGAGTGTGTCCACCGACAATGCCCCACGCGGAGACTTATCGCCACCGTCCTCCACAAACCGAACCGTACCCGCGTTTGACCCAACAGTTGCGTTTGGTGCGGCGGAGACGTCCTTCTCGCTCCCCTCCTCTACATCCCGGCACCACGCGCCGTAGAGGACATCCCCATCCCCCGCGTTGTACTTCTTCAACATCAAACGCACCGCCTCCTCTGGGAGGGCGTCAAACGGAAGGCATCGTCGAAACCTCCCGGCGGTTACCTTTCCGCTGTGAAAGGGATCAAAGTCCTCAAAGGCGCGGCGCAGGTGCAATCCCCGCACGCGCACCGCATGGCGCATCGAACGCATCGCCGCCGCCAACGCCTTTTCCTCCTCCGGCGAGAGTTCCCGAGGCAGCCGTCTGTGCGTGGAGAGCAGCGCCGCCGGCGGGTCCACAGATTTAATGGATTGAAGGAAAGCGGTGTAACACACACCCGCGGCGGGGGCGGCAAAGGCGGCGGAAAGAGCGCTGAACTCACTGTCGGTGAGATGAATACGGTTCACGGCGAGCGCGCGGCGGAATTGGGCGGCGGTGATGCGACCCGAACGGAGGGAATCGAAATCCGTGAAGAAATCATCGAGACGCAGACGGCGCTGAGCCACATGCACGCGAATCCTTTGCAACGTGTCGTCTGCAAGCCTCATTCCAAAGGGGTCTAGTTCTCTTTTTTCTCGTTCTGTTTTAATGAAATCGTTTGTGTTGCGTGTGAGTTATCTTCCTTTTTTTTTTTGTTTTGTTTTTAATGCCTTTCAACACTAAAACAAATCTCACACACTCACAGGTATCCTGGAAAAAAAAAAAACATTTTAAAGCAAAAAAAAAAATATAAATATATATATATATATATATATATATGGAATAAGCAACAAAAAGGAACAAAAGCAAGCAAATAAAGAAGGAAATGGAACACACAGACACACAAATGAAAAAGATTGGTGAGGATGAATTGCCGCATACATGTACAATGCATCAGAGTCGCTTCCTTCTCTTTCTTTTCACCTTTCTCCTCCGCCTGTGTATTCTCTCATCATTCATGTTGTTCCCCTTGATACGATATTCTACTTTTCTGCAAGGCTGCATGTTGCGGGGACAAACCATTCTGTACTTTCAATCCCTAAATTAAAAATCCCATCACCACCACCAAGAAAAAGAATGATGAATTTGTACTCATAAATGTATCATTTTCTTTCTTTTTGTGATTCATCCCATACACAACTCTTCCTCCAATCTTCTCCAAGCTCAATGCGCAAACACACAACATAACAACAACCACATAAAGTAAGCATTAGTACAAACGCGAACCGGGTAAAATTCAAATTTTTACACAATACACATACGCATTACACCATATATATATATATATATATATATATATATATATATATGTATATGTATACAAGTAAGTGCATGTGTATTTGGTTAATTTTTCGATGCGTCTTGTGTGCCGAATGGAAGTGCCTCATCCACACGTGCGATAATTTCGCGCGGAAAGAGAAAAGCGGTGAGGAGAAAAGCCGTTGCCGCCCCATTTCGCATTGCCCGGTACGTCCCCCACGGTGCGCTCTTGACGATCACAAACACACTCGTCGCTGTGATTCCTGTGGCCGGCAGAATCCATCGCCGCTCACGGAGCTGAGAGCTCGCCAGAGCGGTTTGCTCCATCATGAAGCGGTCGGCCTGTGCGGTGAGGAGTTTGGCCGACGCCAAGTACCCGGCAAAGTCGAGCACAGAAACAACAGGGGCGCCGATGAGACAGGACCACTCCCGCGCTGTGCGGACGCCGCGGCGGAGCCATGGCCACTCGCCTTCCCAAATGGCAATCACGCCGCGATCCTCTAGGCTCATGCGGAGCTAATGACTGCGGTGCAACACAACACTTAAAGTACACACAAAAACGAACAGACAACACGAAGGAATGTACTGCTACTTCTACTAGTGTGAATCACTGTGTTATTTTTGTTTGGGAAGAAATTATCAATAATGAAAAAAAAAAGAAAAAAAAAAGAAGATTTTTTCTTTTTGAAGTAAAATATTTTGGCATTCCAATAAAGCGAAAAATTATTTAGTAACACTAAATTACATATCTACAAAAATATGTACATATTATCATTGCAACTATAAATAAAATGAAGTCATAGTCACGGACACACACACACAGCAAAAAAAAAAAAAGGTCGTCACCGTTTCGAAAGTCTTTTAGAAAGAGGCACAATCAGCACTACATGGGAAAAGAGTGCTAAAACAAACAAAAAAAAAACAATAGCGAAAAATACCTTTCCCTTCACTCATATTTCTTCCTTAACATGTACTTCACCTTTGATTATATATATATATATATATTCGTTATTATTAGTACATTCGTCCTTCATGCAATTCTGTTCATGGATCGCAATTACACCGTCTATGCTTCGAATACATATACATATATATATATATATATATACCTCCTATCATAGCAATATGTTATTACTTCGTATGTGCAAAATGAAGATTCCAATCGATTTGAATTTCGGGCAAACACAACAAACAGGCACCCGCAAACGAAAAGAGGCATGTCCACGCATCTCTTCTCTTTCCTTTTCATGAAATAACAGAAAGGAATTTAAAACGCAAACCAAAACAAAAAAAAGTCCAAGAAACATAACTCTCAGAGCATATGTATATAAATGTAGATTTATGAATATATATTGTGTTTTGTTTTGCATTAGGCTTGGGTGTCAACTCCTTCTTAGTCACTAGGAAGTGTCGCTATAGAGAAGCAAAAACACAAAATTTTATTTTTATTTATTTATTCCTATTCCCCCTACAAATAACCACACCTCCTCCTCTCCCAGATCCAGGTGCAATACCAATTCTTTGAATCATGAACGTGTTCGTTTTCTCTTCCCATTTAATTTTGAGAATTCCGTTTTTGATTGAAAATGGTTTGAGGGAGAGGAATGCGTATTCGGTAGGGACTCTATTGCTGTAATGGAGAGTGGTGAATTGGCGCCGAGTTGGGTGGCCACTAGCACAAACTGACTTTGTGACCCAAACCAGGACAATGACTCATCCACAGGATTCTTTTTCGGGGAGGAAGAGGAGGTGACAGTAAGGGAAGACTGTTTTTGTTTCGATGCCAACCCACACTGGTGTGAGTTCCCATTAATAGTTGATACTTCCGCTGATATTTTCCGCTTTTTTGGTGCAGGTTCATGATGGTTATTCGCCCTTTTCAGTGCACTCTCCGATTCCTCTGAGTCGTCATTGTATAACTCCATCATGAAACGTGCGATGATCTCCGACTCGCTCGTCGCCGCGCGTGGTCGTTTTCTCGGACGACTGTCGCCTTTTCCTATTTCCTTTCCTCGCGGCTCTGCTTTAACGCTCGCTTTGACGCCTACATTGTCGACTGGTTCTGGCTGGGGAGATGCCGGGGCGGGGGTTTGGACGACCACGATATCCATGTCATCCGATTCCTCCACTCTCGGGGCACCATGCCGCGACAAAGGGGCCACACGCTCCTCCTCCGAGGCGAGAGAGGCGAGGGTTTCGGCGTGTATTTGCTCAATCGATTTCGGCTCATGACGTACAACAGGCGCAACCACCACGCGACATGGTGAATCGGTTGGATTGCGCTTCCTTACCACAAGTACGGGGACCTCATCTGCACTCGCAAACTCCATCGGTGGAGGCGCTGCCATATCTACGAGATTCTCCATCACAGTTGAGTTTTCTGCATGTGGGGGTGACACCTCTTGTTTCTGCAACAAAGTTGGCAAACGAAATCCGTGTCGTTTAAAGTTGCTGTGGGTGTGAAGGATGGAAGCCAGCACGTCACTTGTCGCCCGCCGAGTAACGCCGTGTTGGGGAAGCGATGTTACAATAAAGGGAATCTTATCATCACCATTCGAACAATGGGGTACACCTTGTCGAAGCACCTGTGGAGATAGCAGCAGCTGTTGCTGGTCGTGCTGCTCACTTTCGCATGTTGCTGTATCCTGATCCAACTTTTTCGCAGTCACCGGTGGTTTATTCGCACCGTATCGCATTTGTTGCTGTATCCATTCAACCAATTCCCTTGGCGTCTCCGCGAGAAGACGAGCAAAAATATGAAACCGTAATTGTAACTGTCCCGACGAGAGTGAATCTCCTGTCGAGAGGCGCATTCCCGCACCAAATTCCAACGTCAATAATGGAGAATCACACGTTGTACCATTCATTGGGTCAAACATAATCAATGGCGACATCCCGCCAGATGGAAGACGATGATTATTTACGAAAGTGCCATTTAAACTTCCACAGTCACGCACGCAAAGGGCACACCAAGCTCCATTTTCGGTGGCTGAATTTAATGGGCTGAAGAGCTGCAAGACACAGTGTTTGCGGGAGATCAAAGGTCCTCGACCTGTCGGTTTGAAGGCGAGCACTGCACCTGTTTCCAAAATATCACGACCCAATGGGAGAGCTAATCGAGCAGCTCGGCATCGCCCTTGTTTCTTGGACTCTTCAAGAGATGGCACCCCGTTGTTGTCGCAAAAGAAACGTGCCGTTAGCTGGCAACGCCTATGCTCACCCACGTTGTTACTCAACAGAAAAGATGGCGCCATCTCTTCCAGCTCAACACTACTCGAAGCTGTGGCACAGGGATTATTGGGTCGCATGGCGCGAATACCGCCGAGGCTCGAGAACAAGGGCAAATTGTACACCGCTACAATCACAAGCTCCATTCTCTACCTAAGGACGCAAGCCTCCTCAGTCTAATGTCAAACTTATTATTATTATTATTATTATTATTTTGGTGTATGGGTTTAAACAAAAGCAAGTAGAAGTAACAATACATACACAAAAATGGAAAAAAAAAGAAGAAGGAGAAGGAGAACATTTTATTTACATAAGCGCATACATCTAGTGAGATGGCGTTCTCTTTTGCCTAGAATCGATTAGGTAGTACAAGCAAAGGTAAGTCTGTAAGCGAAACAAATAATTTTTCTTTTGTGTGTGTATGTTTTTCTTGTTTAAAATGTCTTCTTCTCGGTAAATACGTATGTCTGTTTGCGAGTTTTCACGTATGTGTATGTGAATAAGTATGTACGACACGATGGATAGCGATAAACAAGGAAATCTAACACCAACAACGACGACAACTTCATCACTCATTGGAACATTTTTCTCTTAGTCCGTATCACCATTAGGTGGCCCCCTTCGCGTTATTATCAGGTCTCGGGAGAAAGTATCCCGACTCCTGTTCTCGTTGATGGCGCAAATAGTCCCGCTGTTGTTCTTCCGAGGTTGTCACGATGCGAAGAAACTCTTGCTTTTTATTATCATCTCGCGAGAGTTCATACAAATGGTACTCCTCTGCCTCACCAAAATTTGTGAGAGCCCGCCAGTAATCATTCCATAAATGGTTTAGTCCACAACGCAAAAGACCATTATAAAGTGGCATACACTGTGGCTCCGATGTTTCTAACTCCTTCTGTCGGTTAACGTCATAGCATTCCATGAGACCTATTCGACGCGACGCACAACTTGCGTGCAACGCAGCACTTTGTAGGAGAGATTCCTGATTTTGGCGAGAACCCATACACTGCACATATGCATTATGCGATTGGCGACACTTTTTCTCATTAATACGATTGTTTGTATTAATTTCATGACTATTCTCCTCGTGCTCAATCAAACCATGGTCTTCCAGACAAGTGGTGTAGGCATCAAGCTGTTTGTGACAAATATAGGCATTAAGGTTCTGACGCATCATGAAGCGACCGTGTTCCTCCTCAATGACAGGATCCTTATCCATTCCACGGTCTGCAATCATTTCATTCTGCTCTTTGCGCCAGTTGTCAAATAGGTCCATCGAAAACTGCGAATGTTTCGCTGGTATGCTCATGGGTCGCCATGCGTTCGCCGACATGACCTGTTTCTGGGTAAATCTAAATAATCGAACAAACGACAAACAACACGTAATAAATAAATTTAAAAAAACACCCAATAGTCACGACGACAACAACAAGTAACAATCGCCGAAGACGGTACCGTGAAACAACTAAAAAAATTATTTTAACGTGTATATGAATATATATAAACCTTTCTGTGAGTAATAATACATTCGGGTAGAAAATAAAATAAAAAAGGGCACACACAAAAAAAAAGATTATTGGTGCATAAAAAAAAACAAAAAAAACATCTGTTCAAGTTTCTCTTTTTTGTAGAAAAGGCAAATGGAAAAAGCCAAAATCAACATAGTGCTGTGAAGCATGTTAGGCAAAAAATGAACACAAATTACAAAAGAAAAAAAGACAAGGAATGAAACTTTATGGTGCAAACCTTCGTTTCTTGGTCTCCCTCCGGCGTGTCCCACTACGCTGTTTTGCAACCACCCATTAAAGGATATGTAGCAACCAAGCAAAAAGTTGCCCTTCCAAAAAAGGGATAAAAGCGCCACAGACACAGTGGAGAAGATGCCTCAAAAAATATAAATATAATTTTTTATTTTTTTAAAGGGAGATCCACGCAGGCTTCTCAATTATCCCTCAGCTTGAGCGAATTTAACGCCTCACTGGGGCACTCTGCTTGGCGCGAGTTTGAGGAGCCTTGTTGTCACCGCGAGACCTACCGGCCTGCTGTTGCTGCTGGCCGCGTTGTTCTTGCTGACCGCGCTGTTGCTGCTGCTGACCGCGTTGTTGCTGCTGACCGCGTTGTTGCTGTTGACCGCGTTGCTGCTGCTGACCGCGTTGCTGCTGTTGGCCGCGTTGCTGCTGTTGGCCGCGTTGCTGCTGCTGTCCGCGCTGTTGGCCCTTCCCTTGCTGCTGCTGGCCCTTCTGGCCAATGGCGCCCTTCTTGCCGGGGGCTGCGCGGCCGGCGCGCTGCTGCGGCGCACCCTTCGACGCCCCGCGCACAGCCGCGCCTTTCGCCGCCTTCGGCTTCTTCGCGCGCGGCTTTTTGCCCGTCTTGATGCGCACAATACCGCGCGCAATGGCGAGGTGGTTGATTGCGTGGTCGGACTCGCCCTGGGCACGGAGGTAGCCAGTGATGCAGAAGGTCGTGGTGGTGCCGTCGATCGTTCCGTTTGCGTCCACATTCGCGATGGCAATCTGCACAGCAGAGTGATCGTATGAGGCGATCAGGTGGTTCGTCGCGTGGCACTTGCGCGGAATGTAGAGATCCACACTCACGCCTTCCTCATTGAGCGTTCCAATAGTGGCCATGGTGATTTGCGTGGGTACGAAGGTGTTATAAAAGATAGCACCTTTGTCATAAACATGTGTCATTTGCAAACGAAAGTCCAAGGATAGCAAAGAAGAAGAAAAAAAAAGAAAAGAAAGAAGAGAAATCAAACGTTTTCAGAAGAAAAAAAAATATACCACCCACAAGAAGATTGAAAAGGGGGTCAAACGTACCTGTACTTAACCACGGGAATCCTTCAATTACAATCAGTTCCATTGGTAAAAACATTAAATTAAAATAAAATGAAGAAAAAGAACATTGTAAAAAGAAAATACTCTTCAGGTGTTTCTTACTCACCGGGTCATGTAGCATTATTGCAATAAAATTGCACTTTTAGGCCTGATTGCGTTGCGCTCCACGAGATTGATTAGCACGGCCAGCATTCCTACCACCCTGCTGTTGTTGCTGACCGCGTTGTTGCTGTTGGCCGCGCTGTTGTTGCTGTTGACCGCGTTGCTGAGGACCCTTGCCCTGTTGCTGCTGCTGACCGCGTTGTTGCTGCTGACCGCGTTGTTGCTGTTGACCGCGTTGTTGCTGTTGACCGCGTTGCTGCTGCTGACCGCGTTGTTGCTGTTGACCGCGTTGCTGCTGCTGACCGCGTTGCTGCTGCTGACCGCGTTGCTGCTGCTGACCGCGTTGCTGCTGTTGGCCGCGTTGCTGCTGCTGTCCGCGCTGTTGGCCCTTCCCTTGCTGCTGTTGGCCCTTCTGGCCAATGGCGCCCTTCTTGCCGGGGGCTGCGCGGCCGGCGCGCTGCTGCGGCGCACCCTTCGACGCCCCGCGCACAGCCGCGCCTTTCGCCGCCTTCGGCTTCTTCGCGCGCGGCTTTTTGCCCGTCTTGATGCGCACAATACCGCGCGCAATGGCGAGGTGGTTGATTGCGTGGTCGGACTCGCCCTGGGCACGGAGGTAGCCAGTGATGCAGAAGGTCGTGGTGGTGCCGTCGATCGTTCCGTTTGCGTCCACATTCGCGATGGCAATCTGCACAGCAGAGTGATCGTATGAGGCGATCAGGTGGTTCGTCGCGTGGCACTTGCGCGGAATGTAGAGATCCACACTCACGCCTTCCTCATTGAGCGTTCCAATAGTGGCCATGGTGATTTGCGTATGAAGAAACCCTTTGTATATGTGTGAGAATAAAAAATAAAGAAAAGGAGCAAAAGAGGACAGCCCCCCCCCCCAAAAAAAAAAAAAGAAGGAAAAACGATGAAAAATGCAGCGCAGAAAATCCACAAACAAAAACACAAGCGCAAAAGTAACAAGTAATGATAAGCTCCTCAACAATTTAACGGAATAGTTAATATCAGTAACAACACCAAAAGTTGATCCGGAGCAACTAGAAGTTGGAAAGCAACATGGAAGACAAACTCAAGCAATCATAGGGAGAAACATCAAATAGAACCCCTTGCAAAGATATGCTATTGATGTATATAATGAGAACATCAACAGAATAAATAATGTATATAGATATATAAGGTATTAATTTCATGATCACATAATCTCGTGCTGCAAATGTAAAGAAAGGAATCTACTCATTTTCTCAAAAAAAAAAAAAACAAGCTTCATAAAGTGCCTTACAAACAAACATTTCCACAGCTTATAACTATCATTCTTTCTCTTTTTTTTCTTTGTGGAATACTTTCAGATTTACTCCTCTTCATACCTCCCTTTTTTCCCACTTTACTCATTTCATCCCGACTATTGCTGCGGTTTATCAAAGCTGCACGCCCTAAAGAGATTGTCGAGTTCATCTGATGTGAAGCCTTGTGTGGCTGGCGGCGGCGTTGGCTCTGCGGGTGGCTGTGAGAAGTAATACTGCAATGGCGGCTCCTCCCCTCCCGCCCAGTCCCCTGCCGGAGGGTTCTCCTGCGAGGCGACTGGGATGCCCATCACCGTGTTGGAGTGCGGAGTCCGGTTGGGTGTGCCCTCCCTCGATGTAAAGAGTGGGGTTCGTTGCGGGGAGGAGAAGTCGGGGAGGAAATTGGTCGCCGCCTGTAGTCCACCTTCCTTGGTGGGTTTATCCACAAGCCCCATTTCATTGGCGACGCTGAGGAGCAACTCGGCACGCTCGTAGTATTGCTCCATGCGTTGACGAAGTTGGTTGAGAAAGAAACGGCGACTATTGGCGTCATGGATGGGCACCTCATCTGCAACCGTGGCAATAATCTCCATGGCGGTGATGTAGTTGCGGGCGGCGAGAAGAGCATTTCCTGTTGGTGTTTCCTCTTCCTTGGCAGCGTTAATAAAACTCGCTGCAAGTTTGATACGTTCCGCATATGATGTCATGATTTCCTCACTTTTTTTTTTTTGGTTTCTCCCTTTTATGTATGCGGTTTGGCTCCTGGTATATTTTTGTCGTACTACTTTGATGTTCTTTTCTATTCGTTTGTTTGTTTTTTATGCGTGTATGTGTGACTTACCAGCACTAATATGTTGTTTTAAAGTGTGCAATTAACAATAACGCAAAAAGAAGTTGATAACGAGTGTAACTAATTCCTAATGTTGACTTTAGTTTCATCAAGACAATAGTTTAAGTTTTGTCGAACAGGTTCAGAAGAAAAAAAAGGAATGCAACAGCTTACAAAAGAGTAATAAACAAATATAATAAAGAAAAGAATACAAGTACACAACAGAAAGAAGAGGATGGGATAATCAAACAAAAAAAAAAAACATGAATGTACGAAACAAACAAAAGCATTGTTTCACTAAGATACGGCAGACGAATAATTCTGTGCCCTATTCTATTTGCCGTTACCATGACATACATATCTCAACTCGAAGATTTTGTCTCTCTTTTTCTCACTCTCCTTCTTTCTTTTTTTCATTTTCTTGTCCAAGAATGAAACACACTGACAAAACTTCGGATGTTTTTTTTTTTTCTTGTTCGTTTCTTTAGCAGTATCACATACACAGACGAACAACAAAAACAAAAACAAACAAAAAAAGAAGAGAAAAAAGATCCTTTCTGAACTTTACACACAGAACAACTGTGCACATTGGTCCTTAGGTTATCTTCACGGATTTTTATTTTGTAACTTTTCCTTCTTTTTTCTCCTCTTACACATTGTACATAAAATGAACTACGTTCCACATTCCACACTATCTCTCTAAGAACACACACACACACACAGACACGCTAAAAACAAAGGAAAAAAAAAATGAAATAGTTTCACATTTGAATGTTTTCGTTTCTCTTTGTTTTGCTTCTTTAACACGGCGCGTTATGGATTCCACAACCAACAACACTTCGAATATTTACTTATACTCATGGTTGTCTTCGCCTCTCCTCCTCTTCTTCCTTTTCCTCTATTTTTTTTATTTTTGTTTCTTTGCTCTCTTCTTTTCGCTTTTGTCGACAAATCGTTAGAGCCCTTGTGTGAACACATCACAGCCTTCACCGCAACTTGTGACGATGTGGGTCCGCTTTATCTACTGCAATGCGTCTTTCAATAGATTTCATTTGTTTCCATGTACGAGGATCCACAATGGACCTATCCGGTTGTTGTTTGAGCAAATTTCCGTGCGAGTTACGCAGTGTTTGCATCCTCTGCGCATAGCGAGTGAGTGTACCGGCGAGCATTTCTCCTGAACAGGCCAAACGTGGCCCCTCACTGTTTCCCTGCGTACGCCCCGCCAGAACCACGGCATCGGGCAACTCGGGCAACAAACCTTGTTGGATGAAATCACTCTTGTACATACTCATCTTCACGTGTCCTTCATTCTCAATGCGTCGCGTCACCCCACAGAAGGGTTCCTCCTTAATAGGAATCGTTACGGGGTTGGTCTCATCCGGCATCGGGTACGGTTTCCCCGACTTCTTCGCCTTCCCTGCGAGGAGCGCGACGAGGGCGGCGGTGTCATCTGTTGTACCAATGAGATGCGCATTGCGTGAGTCCTCCATCCCGCGTGGGAGTTGACTCGGGTAGGCGAGGCTCTTATCCCCGTAAATCCACGAGGTGCAGAAGTAATCCGTTGGTGGTCCCCCAATCGTTAACTGCGGTTGACGCGCCGCGTGCAGCTTGGGCGGCTCCACCCCCACCGCCGCGGCGGGAAGGCGTGGGAGGAGAGACGCGTTGTTTGTAATCTTTGGCGGCAACTCCGCCTCCGCCCGCCGCACCTCCTCCGTGTCGGGGATGAGGAGAAAGTCGGGGTCATACGCCGTGGTGCGGGCGCCCGCGTAGAGATGGGGCTCACACGTGGGGACCGCCCCGCTGTGGGTGTAGTCTGTCTTGTACATCGAAAGGGGATGGGCCCCATCGGCGGTGTTGTGCAGAGTGAGATCGGGGCGGTAGTAGTGCCGCGCAAAGGCGGAGGCCACATCATGCTCCCCACACGCCGCATGCAGAAGACCGGGGAGGTCCTTTAAACGGCGATCCTTTGGGGTGTAGTCGACGCGGTAGGTGGTGTTGTAGTTGCCATCGAGGGGGTGTCCAAAGCGGAAGATGGGGCGATTGCGTACATCTCCGCTGATGCCATCATCCTCCCTCACGATGGTGTCACCGAGGCCGGTGCCCTCCCCTTCACGGTTGTAATCGTAGTCATAACGGGTCATGAAGAGGTCCAACATGTTTGGCGCGGGGTGCGGAGGAAGCTCCTGCACAGATTCAGTTCGAGCCGTTGCCATGGTGCTCTCCTTGTTTGGTATCGTCTGTCGCAAAGGCCAATGACCTCTCTCCCACCTTAATAAATAAATAAATATATATATATATATATATATATATATATATATATATATATATATATTTTACAAATAGTCAAAACAGGAAAGTAAAACACATATGTATATGCAAAAAAAAAAAAAACATTGTAGCAACCATCGCAGAAAAGAGATGCATTGGCTGTGTAAGTCAAATACTAACAACAACCACAAAAAGTTAAACAGCCACATAGCAAGCATGTTGGAATTAAAGAAGCAAAGGACAAAAAAAAAAGGAAAATCTGGGGGAAAAATATAGTTCATACTACAGATTCCTTTTAAACCGTTATTCAGTGACTTTTTGAGTTAGTATACCATCGTTATATTCTCACATCCAACATATATATATATATATATATATATATATATATATAATCAACAATAATAATAAGGACAAATCACGGCATTAAAGCGAAAGATGGAGCACCTTCGTATTCCACAAGAAGGTGCACAATACGCTCCACACTTGGACTAAATGTATCGACAGAACTGTTAATCCGTCCAGTAGAATCAGCCAGAGGTTCCTCTGAATCAAGTAGGAGCCGTTTGTACCGATTCAACAACTCGACAGCCTCCATCATACGCCGCTGGCTGTCCGTCTCAAAGTATCTCACAAATGCCAGAGGATCCTCTTCCTGCTCTACCACAGATAATTCACCAAGCCTCCAGTGCGCAACAGCTTTAAGAAATGTTGTAAAAAAAGGAGTGGGCGAACAAGGCGCAACCGCTTCCCTGTCTTCCAGTGATGTATCTACGCACACCAGAGCCTTCCTCCCTGAAAAAGGCACATCCGATGGGCTCTTAGAGACGTCCACCTCTTCGTGGATCTCTCTGTCATCCTCCTCCTCCTCCTCCTCGTCCTCGTCCTCGTCCTCTTCCCAACCCCATCCCTCTCCATCCCTTTCAGGCAAAGCGGGAACTGTTGTGTCGATCATAAGCTGTGGCAGGATGACTGTTTCATCTTGAGCAAGTTTCTCACAAACAGTCGTCACGTCAGACTCGGTTTGACAGACCTCATCAGTACACCGCATATGTTTAATTGGTGTATTTTCAACCAAATTGACGTCAAACACTTCACTTCGTGGCTCTTGCAGGTCATCACGAGGTGAGTTGGATTCGACCTCATCCTCGTTCACCTTTTCATGATGCACCGCAGACGTGTCGATCATCTCTGCTTCCTGTGTTACTAGTTCTACTACTTGTTTCGAACGCTCTGCTATGCAATTGGGGGAATCTTTACTTTCAGAGTTACCTTCAAAAGAGGCATTTGAGTTCACTTCACACTCCGCACAATGGACTTCGGTACGATGGTCATTCTGCTGTAGTATGGATTGATTAATCAAAGTGTGTTTTACTTCACAATCATCAAGCTCACCACACAAAGGAATTTGCCGATCGGACACCACACATTCGGTCTCGCTATTTGCATCCTCGTCATCACACCAGGAGGTAGGATGACTGTGATCGGAGTGTGCATCGCATGCACCCTCGGTTTGCACGGCCAGCATTGGCTCTTCTTTGGGCTCCACAAGCTCATGCTCCGCCTCAGCCAAGCGCTCACTATGGGGAGGGGATTCACTAAAAGGAGATGACTGATCCTTGTCCAAATCAGAGTTCCAACCAGTACTAGGGTCCTTTGCTTCGCTGCATTTCTCACCCTCACCCAATGCATTTAAGGTCAGTGAGGATGCTTGCTTTTCATGTTCAGTTTCTGGAAGAAGCGCTGTATTATTAGGCGTCTCGTGCATTTCCTCGTGTTGTTCTTGTTGTTCCTCTTCTGTGGAAAAAGAAGCAGACTTTTGGTCCCCCATGGCAGCCACGGAAGAAGTGGGTTGTTTCTCTTTGCAAAGGCCATAAGTATGAAGAAGCGCGTCCCTATTGTAGCAGTCCACGAGCGGACTCACACAAGAGAGGGATTCCGCATTACATGAATCATTGGGAGTGGTTGAATGCGAAGGTGTGACTTCTTGTGACTGTAATTGCACCCAAGGCAGACCCCAGGCTACACCAACAAATCGCACATTTGATGATAGCTCCGAGAGATAGTAAACATCATCTGTATGAACACCAAAGACCTCACTCAACGATGTGGTGTCAAAGATGGGACGGAGCATACATTCCTTTGAAAGTGGTAATGGAAGAGAGGAGTCCACGTCGCATGGAGTTTCGCTCCAAACATAATACTCCAACACCTCTGTAAAAGGAAGTTTAAGAACTATAGGAGACTGGTCCGCCTGTACATTTGTGCCTTGTGGAATGGGCAATAAAAATACATCACCAGCGTCGTTGTAGCCAAGAACAACCACAGTACTGTACCGCTCGGTCTCCTTTGTGCTCAGAAACGGTAAAGGCACTTTACCTGTGCAATACGAGGCGTTCAAAACCAACACAGTTCCATGTATAGGTACATACACAGAGGTATCCATCTGTATTGGTGAAAAGGGAGATTGAAGAGGAGAACTTTTCTCTTTGTCACACGCCTTTTCTTCTTTCCCGGTGTCATCGACTTCTGCGGGTGCAAAACTGCTGATGGTACTCACATAACTCTCACTACAGGCGGAAAAGGAGTAATCATCAGCCTCGTCAATTTCACCAACGCGATAGTTACCCCAATGGTGAGCAGCAGAAGGAGGAGGAGGATGGCTATAGTCCACACTATGGTCGTCATTCAAACCAGTTTTTGTGAGTGTGTCGCTTTGGTTTTCACTATCCCGAATGAAACTTTTTCGCAGTGCGGGTGACATTGTGGGCGAGATACTGTAAAGCGCATTTAATGAATCTTTAAGGAGAACCATGAAAGATTTCTCATCGTATCCAGCAAACCTCAATAAATCGCGCAAAGGCATGTTTTTTTGTTTCCCCTTTTTTTCTTCTCTTCTAAGCAACGAGAATAAATGAAGCACACCCCAATAAGAATAACAATAATAATAAAACGGAAACAATTTATTATTATTTTCCCTTTTATTGGGATATTTTCGTTGTCCTGTATCTTTCTTCAGTTGTGACTATATTTATGTGTGTGTATATATATATATATATATTTAGATCTATGATTATTTTTTTTTTCAAAACTTCTTACTTCACCTTCTATACATCACGACGACAAATGGAAAAAACAAAAAAGGAAAAAAGAAAAAGAGAATCAAAATAAGTAAACAACGTTTTTCTTTCCCCCCCCACACCTTCTCCTAACACATCCTCCAACACAATTACACTTACAAAAGCAAATCAAACTTCCTTCACCACACAGTCATCGATATCGGTATGTCCTTATGGATTGACTTTTCTTTTCGTAATAATTCCTCATAAAAAAAAAAAGATTTGAAACAGAGATGCTTTCATTCAGTCCAAAACCGCACAAATTCTCCACCATAGAGATGATATAAAAATTCGCACGACAAAGTTACTCCATTCATTTCAATTGAGAAAGACATCGAAACACAATTTCTCAGAGGTTTTATCTTTTTCGTTGTTTTTGTTTTCCTCTCGAAAGGGGAATAACGAAGAAAAGAAGGGAAATGATAAGGTGTACAATGTACAAAAGATTACTCCTGAAATACACTTCAGCCAGTGTAAAAGAAGAAAAACAAACAACCACACAACAAAACACACACACAAAAAGAGAAAGAAAGGGGGAAAAAACATAATCTTTTTTTTTCTTCTTTTTTCTCCTCAACTGAGAAAATCAAATAAAAGATGTATAATATAAATTCCATTTCTACTCATTTGAGTTCAAAACACACACAGTAAAAAGGCAAAAAAAAAAAAGCAAGCAACAATCGCATCGAGCCACATCTCTGGAAGAGTCGAAGTGAAACACTCAAATAAAGAAGCAGAACGAAAAAAAGCAAACAAAATAAAAGTAAACTCTCTTTACCACTCCACTTTTCAGACTCTCCCCCCAAAAAAAGAGAAGAGAAGTGCTCCTAATATCAGAGCAAAGAATCTCATATATATATATATATATATATATATATATATATACATATTACGTACAACCTATTTGCTTGAATTTCTTTCCTTTCTTTCTTCTCCTCTCTTCTATTCACGCATTAACGTAGAAAAATATCTCTTGTTTCCTCTTATTCATATCTTTTTTATTTATTATTGCTATTATTATTCTTATTTTCTTTTTCCTTGATTTCATTTTGTGGTTCTTTTTTTCTTTCTTTTCTTTCCATCTCACTGTTTATTCCTAAAGAGTGAAAATATCATCATTCTATAAGCAAAACGCATTTGTATCCATCCAATAATAATAATAATAATAATAATAATAATAATAATAATAATAATAATAAAGGTGGTTCATAATAAAGAACTCATTTCTCTCAACGCACACAGCTTTGCCCGTACCCGTACAAAATCTTTTATACATATATCTAAGTAATTGATATGTGTATACAAGTAAGGTACAAACATCACTTCTATGTGTAACATAGAGATTCATGCATATACATACATAGATATGTATTTCAATGGATAAGTCTTTTTCTGTTCGTTTTTTTTTTGTTTTTCCTTTTTCGCTGGATACGATTATGAAAGACAGAAAAAAGTTAGTTGTACAAAAATCAAGAATATCACACAAAGGAGGCGAAAAAAGAAAATAACAATAATAATATTTTAAAAAAAGAAAAACTTCGGAAAAGTAAAAGCAAAGAACCAAAAAAAAACAAAAAGAGGAAAAGCGAAATCAACATACATAAATGTAAAAAACATACGCTACAATACCCCCAACGTTTCGTCCATAGATGTGGAGAAGAAGAAGAATTATTTCGCCCCCATACCCAAAAGAATCGGTGCGGCAGTGGATGATGAAAAAACATCGAGTTGCTGTTGTTGCTGTTGTTGTTGTTGGTTTGTACACCCTCCTCCCACCACGTCCTCTCGGATTCCACTGCTCATCTGCACGTCCTGCACCGCCCCGTGTCGTAAGTACTCCTTCGCCTTTTGCAAAAACTTTGCCCGACTCACACCCCGCCACGGATGGAGCGGCTTCGACATCACCCCGAACTCATGCACCGGAAGGGACAGTCCGCCGAGGTGGGACGCGTACAAGTGCCTATCCTCCGGCTGTGTGTGGCTAAGCACGACGCGGTGAAACAACTCCAACCCCTCATGCGCGCTCCCCTTGGCGATGCGTGCGGGGCGCGTTGGGGGCGGCAGACTTCCCTGTTCCTCCACAACCGCCGTGCGCGGGGAGGCGGCGGCGCTGCTCGGGTGGCAAATCTGCACCGCCGTGTTCGCCTCCTCTCGCGCCATGTCGAGGAGGTAGGATTTGAGGTCGAGGATGTACTTATCCTCACACTCGGATGGGTAAAGGGCGTGTTCGAATTGCACCGCCCTCTGCAGTTGTCGTCGCCGCTCCCATCGACGATTGCGTGTCGGCGTGGGGGGTACAACTCCCCGTCGTGAGGCGGAGGGCGGGGCACGAATGTCTTTCAGCGCATGACTTCGGCTTTGCAACACGTTGTGTAACGCCTTCTCCGCCATAGTCGTCAACCTTTGCCGTTGGGCATTGTTGTAGAAGGTGGCCCGGTCATACACCCGTTGTATCACATGTTCCTCAACGTAGTGACGCAACGCCTCTACATGTGTGGTGTCGAGCACCGAAAAGTCGGCACGTGGGGATTTATTGCAATAATCGCGTTGCACGGAAAGTAAAATGTGTTTCGGATCCCGAAATCGGCTCATGGCGGATGCCGTGTATGTGTTGAAGACGTGATGATCGAGACTCGTGTCGGGTTCCCACAAGTACCCCTCACACGCCCCAATGTATCGCGTGTTATGACGTAAGTGATAGGCGCAGTCGAGACTTGCCATGAAACACGCATCAAAGACAATGGCCTCAAACGTTCGCTTGCCGAATATGGCCGCGAGTTCGTGACACTGCAGACCTGTCTTGTCGCACTCCAATTCGAGGTAATCGCCCATGCCATGGCCGCCGTACACGAAGTACGTCCGGCCCGGATCATGCCAGCGATGAATAAAGCGTTCCAGTATGTCCTGCCGATAACCAGCCACACCCTCATAGTTCTTTAGGGTATACTCCTGTCCATCAATGCGGGCCTCAAAGCTGCCGCCGTGACTGTTAAAAGCGAGAATGCAAAGGTCCGTAACACCTTTTACTTTTTTCATTTGAAGAAATTTCCAAAAAGGCCACGCGGTGACATCATTGATGGAGCTAAAGAGGGCAATCACACGATTGCAGCGGCGTTGGGAAACGAGTTTGGTGATTCTTAGCATTAATGGAACGTTTTCTCTAAATTTTCTCCCGTCGCGTAGGAGTATTCGCTTCTGTTGTTCCTTTCGCTCCGCTTAATAGCGTTTTCCACGTTTTCTTCGTTCTTCCTTGACGATGTTCGAATTGTTGACTTTTTTGCTTTTCTCTTCTTTGTTTTCTTCTCTATTCCGCGAGAACCGAAATCTCTGTGTTTGATTGATTTCACGACTTCGTCTGTCCTTTTTTTCTTTCTTGACTTTTAGGTGTTCAATACGTTTTGTTCAATTGGAATCACTTCTGGTTTTTCTTGTGACTCTATCTTTTTTATTTTCTCTTCTTTAATATATATATATATATATATATATGTTGTTTTTTCCCCCTTCTTCCTATTGTTGTTGTTTCTGTACACACCACCTATCTTTTCTCTTTTTTCACTTTATGTCTTGATAGTGGTATTTAAAGGTTTTTGTTCTTGTTGTTGTTGTTTTTGTTTAAAGGTCCGCTCTCAAAAGAACGTAATACAAGAAGTTCTTACGTTTATCCTCACTTCAATGAAGAGTCAGCAACGAGGCCAATCTATATATATAAATAAATATATACAAATATATATTTGTAATTGGGAGGCAAAACAGTGTGTTCACACTGTACCGCTTCCCCACTTTGGTCCTCTTCGCTCCCCGAAACGGCGAAAAAAAAATGAGGGAAATGTAAGAAAATCCCTTTAAAGAACATGAAATAGAAAAAAATAATAATTAAAACAAAAAGAAAAAAAAGGGGGGAAAAAGAAGTAACAATAATGCAAATAAAAATCAAATCAAACACACACACACACACACACAATGTTCATATACACTTTACACCTTAGAAACAAGGAAACGGAAAAGAAACAACAAAGAAAATATACCCTAAATCTTACAAGTAATCAAAAAAAAAAATGTTACAAAGTGAAAATTTTGTTGCAAAGCGTCTAGCTCCGTGTAAAGTGCGTAGTGCACAATTCAAAGTCTTTTTCATCTCACGTGAAGCGTTACAAACGTATTTCAATAAATAGTAAAATATATGGGAAACAAATAACACTAAAAAAGTTCCTTTTTTTTTCTTTTTCTTTTTTTACGCCTTTTCGCTCATTACTCTTCTTATGTTCTAAAATCTAATCTTTCACCTCAAACTATCATATATATATATATATATATATATATATTGTCTAGCGTAGCGATACACCAGTTTACATGACGCCCCTTCCCACTCCCCCCAAATTTGTCTTTTCCCTCTTCTTCTTCTTCTTCTTCTTCTCTAGTCGGAAAGACATCCTCCGCTTGAGAAGTACACCCGTTTCTCCATCGCCCGCAGCGCCTGTCGCATCAGATTCACCTCACTCTTCACCCCAATCGCCTCCAATTGGTGTCTCTCCTCCTCCCGTTTCCCTTTCCGCCGCTCCGTGCGCAGTGCCTGTCGCAGTGCGTGTGCCTCCGCCTCGCGTTGGGTCACCGTTTGTGTGTGCGCCTCCCGTTCCGCTGCGGCCGTTGCGCGTTGCGTCTCCACCGCCGCGCGCAGCCGCTCCAACACCGCCGCGCATTCCCTCCCCGCGCGCTGTGCGGCCCGTCCAATGTCCGCTGCGCGCCGCCGCCGGTCGTGCCGCCGGTCGGACCGCATTGCCGCCCACTCCGCGCGCCACGCGTCGGCGGCGGCGGCCATCTCCCGCACCGCGCATCGGGCACTGTGTCGGGTGCCAATCACATCCGCCAAGGCGCGTTGGTGCAGCGCGTGCGAGGCGTCCCGCGCGCGGAGGAGAGCGTCGAGGCGCGCCGACTGGTCGCGTGCCGCTTCGCGCGTGCGGGTGCGCTGATGCGCGCGCTCCGTCTCGTACGCGATGCGTTGGGCGTCGAGCGCCTCGTGCAGCGCCGCCACCTCGGCCCGAAGCGCGCGCACGAGTTCCGTCTCCGCCTCCGCCGCGTCCTGTCGTTCCTTTTCCTCCTCGGCGTGGCGGGTGGCGTGGCGGAGGCTCGTGGAATGGCGCAACGCTCGAGGCGCGGGGGGGCGGAGGGGCGCCGCGTGCTGAACGGCGATTTCGTGCAACAAACGCGTCGACCGCTCGCGTTCCTCCTGGAGGGCGAGTCGCGTCGTCGACAGCTCGTCGTGAAGGGTGGCGATGGCCGCCTCCCGCTCGAGGAGGAGGCGCTGCAGGTGCTGTGCCTCCGCCTGCGCAGGGAGGACGGCGTCGTTCAGGTGCTGCAGAAGGGCGAGCTTCTCCGCGTCGTGGGTGTGAACGGTGTGGAGGAGAAGTTGCACATACTCCGCCTCCGCGCCGACACTCTCGCGGGAGGCGTTTGGGGTGAATGGGAGGGGGTCGTTTTGTGGGGCGCTCCGTGGCACACAAAGAGCTCTGGGAGGGGTAGAGGTCATTAGGGGAGGGGGGGGGAAAGAAATAGGCACCCTACACCTCTCTTCCTTTCTTTACTTTGTATAAATGAGGGAACAAGACAAGAAACCCACACACACTACTTATGTAAATATGTGGGAATATGACTTCACACTGCGCGGAAACTCTCTGATGAGTTTCAAATTCTTTTTTTTTTGCTTGTTTTTCTTGTGTGTTTTCTAAAATACAAAAAGAATACGTGTCACCTCCTCACGTATGTCCTCTTTATCAATCGTCTTTAGTTTTTTGTTTATTTTTTATCTAACCTTTTGAACTGCTTGGATGCCTTTTTGTCTCGCCTTTGCAAACAAACAAACAAAAAGAAACGGAAGGAGAAGATAGAAATATATATATATATATATATATATATTTATATATGTATATTACAATAGCTAATATGAAAACTCCGTTAAGTGCAATGAACTCTTCGTAAAGCAAACAATAAATAAATATGTTGTTACATATATTTACAAATACATGCACGTATGTATTTCTGCTTTGTTTATCTATATAGCCTGCATATGTCTTCATATAAAATAGGATCAATAACCCTAAAATAGGAGAGAGAAAGCAGAGATCAATAAATAAATAATTATTATCATTCAAAAAAAAAAAAGAGCAAACCCATGGGCTTTGTAACGGTTCAGTAATAATAAAAACAAATAAAAAATGAACGAACCTTAAAGACCACAGACCTCAATGTATCCATGAAGATCCGGGTTGTAAGGTTCCATCAAAAAACGCCCAAACGTACGCAAGGCTTCCACCCCCCGCACCTCATCCCCCAAAAGTGGCATACGCACAATGTGAAAGTCCTCATAAAGTGAATCAATTTGACCAAGATACTTTGTTTGAATCTTTTGCCGTGACGCACACATTCGACACGGAGGTTCACTAGATGGTTTTAACACGAGTTGATTCACCACAATACTATCACACCCAATGTCGTACTTCATTAACTCCTGCACAAGTCGTTCCGTCTCATACACGCTGAGAAACTCCGGGATGCACACACACACAAACGTGGTCTTACTCGGATCCGAAAACTGACGTTGCACCTCCAACACACTCTCTCGCCATGCCGTAAATGCAGACATGAGGCTCGTCAAATCAAGCGCACCACCATAACTATCATTACTGTTATTAGCATCATTATTACCGGTAGCAGAGGAGAGGAGAGTTGTGGCGGCCATCACAAGTGGGGAAATCCCCTCCACCCCAGCGAGGCGATCCATGGCGGCGTTTAACGTCTGTGGAAGTGCGAGGAGTCGAAGAGTGTGTCCGGTTGGGGCGGTGTCAAAGATAATCACATCAAACGACAACTGCTGCACCCCACGAAGGATCTCCGCAAAGACGGCGAGCTCATCAATCCCGGGAAGTGTCTTGGCGGCCTCTTTCAGTATGTGACCAATCGCCGCAAATGGTGTCCCCGCGCCGGTTGCATGAGGCGAATCATTCCCCAAATGTTGGAGACCAAACTTGGCGAGAAAATCCCCATACGCGAATCTATGCGGGTCGATCTCCATCGCCGCGAGGGTTTCCTCCAACCCCTTGACCGGGGTTGGGGTTGGGCCAAAGCGCTGACTGAAGGCATCACTTAAATTGTGTGCGGGATCAGTGGAGATGAGGAGAACACGTCGCGGTCGGGTGATGCCAGTCGCCGCCTCCAGCATTGGGGTCGATGCGAGGAGAGTGGCGAGGGAACAGGAGGTGGTCGTTTTGCCCACACCGCCTTTGCCGCCCACAAAGATCCATTGGCGTGGGGACGCAAGAAGTCCGCGCAAGGTGGGCTCAAGGGACATGACAAAGCTTGACGTGGGAATGGAGTGTGACTTTCTATTATTGTTTGTGCTTTCAACTCTCTGGCATTATATATATATATATATATATATATATATTGACCACATAGGGTAGCCAATACCCGATGCAATGTGAACCAAGAAGAAGAAGAAGAAGAAGAAAAAGTAATATATAAGTATATATATAGAAGACAAAAACACAACATTATGACACAGTATTGCTCAAATGTACAAAATCACACTTCATGAGCATACGTCCCCCACAAAAAAAAAAAATGTATACACTCAAATGTATATATAAACATATACAAACGCATCGGTCATAAATTATGTCCGCAATACCAAATTGTTTAAATGCACAGTCTCCTCCACATTAACTAAGAGAAACAAAAACATAAATAAATAAATATATATATATATATATATTCCAAGCAACCACAACTACCACGCACACATAAAAAAACATATGTTTTTCTGGCAGTGAAACCTGAAAGAATAAATGGCATCAGAAAGCATAACAATAATAAAAGATGTGCACACAAAAAAGAAACAAAAAAAGGCAAAAAAACAACTACACAACATCAATAACGAGAATTCAAAAAGATTCCTTTCATTTGCATTTTTTCAACCAAAAAACCAAACACAAACACACACACATACACTACTAAAGAAAAAACAAAAACTGAGTGAGAGAGAAAGCCCTCCTTCTTTCCTTCTTTCTTTCCTTTTGTTTGTGCACATGGTTGTGTTTGTGTTTGTCCGCCTTTCTAAATCTCACTCAGAGAGGCCTTTCGGTGTGGAGTGGGCGTCCACATCACCACCCCTTCCCGCCCCTCCGCTTCAACGTTTGTGGGTGTTTCCGTTCCAATAAGATCTCGCAACGCCATTCGCCGCCGTTTGGCGCGTTGCTGTCGATGTGTGTCCGCCTCAAGCTCGGCATTCACACGCGCGTCCTGCAGACGGAGATCGAATGGAACGCAAAGCATCGCATGCGTCGCCCGATTCCGCGCATCCTCGGCACCATCACTGAGGACGCGCTGAAAGGTACGGCGCCAGACATTTATTTTTGGTGTGCTGTCGTTCATTTCCGTTTCGTCCGTGTGTGTGGCGGGGCCGTTGGAGGCGTGCCGCAACTCCACCTCCTCCCGCGAGGGGCGATGAGACGAAAGGGGACGTAAGGCATTGCCATCCGAGTGCGGCGCCGACGCGGAGTGAAAGTGGGCGTCGGGGAGGAAATGCGTGGACTCATTGATAGAGTCGGTTGAGCGGGGGGTTGTGGTACGCGGTGTATCGGCGACGTCGGCGTAAAAGCAGCGGTAGAGGATGCACGCGGCGAAGAGAAGAAAGATGATACTAATAATGGAAAGAATGACAGCAACTAAGACATCATAATTGACGCCCTGTGCACGGGGAGAAAAGTCTTCATAAATGTTGGGGCGTGTCGTTTCATTCATTAAAAGGGTTTTTTTTTTCTTCTTCTTCTTTTTCTTCTTTTTCGTGTTGTTGTTGTTGTTGTTGCAGCTTTAATAAATAAATAAATAAGTAAAGAAGGAAACGAACAACAACAACAACAGAAAGAACACTGCCTAAAAATAAGGAAGAATATTTTACTCAAAAGCAAAAAAGAAATTGCTCTACTCTTTTTTTCTTTTATTTTTAGCTGTTGTTGTTATGTCGTAGTTTTTTTGTTTTTTGTTTTACTTATGAAAAAAGCAGTAAAAACAAAAACAGACACTTCAAAGAGAAAAAACAAAAAAAAAGGACAGTTCTAAAGCAATAGCACATAACACAGAAAAGTGCTTCTAACCACAAAATAGGTCGAATGCAATCGGACAGAAAACGTAATAAGAATGTTGAAAACACACAAAAAGGTTCGCAGTGATAAATTAAAGAAAAGCATCATATGTTCGTAATACTCATAACAAGAGTGCACACACATCCGTCAAAGATAGCGAGGAGAGAATAATAAAAAGAAATGACTGTATTGTGTCTTACAATTACTGTGCTATTATTCTCAACCCACCAGAGAGGCTTTTATCTTTTCCTTTTTCATTGATCTGGTTATCTCATTCCGCTTTCATTTGGTACCATTATTATTTTTTTTTTTGCTTTTGATTTTGCTTCTGCCTTTACCTTTTCACGTTTTTGTATTTATTCTTTTTTCGACACTCTTATAATCTTTGCTATTCCACTAAGCCTCGATAAAATACATATACATATATATATATATTTAAGAAAAAAAAAATCATCAAATAAGAGAAATGATACAGTAAAATAAAAACACAAGAGCTCAGTCAACGGACATAGAGCTCTAACAATAGTAAAAATAGCAAAATACGAATACAATTATATTTTCTTTCAAAACACGGTAACAAAAAAAAAAAAGCGAATGGGAAAAACTATAAATATATATATATATATATATATATATATATATATATATATATATATATATGTATATGTGTTACTTTTGCCTCACACATGGCCTCCAGCCTCCTCAAGGAGTTTCGTAATGCGCTTCAACTTATTCCTCTTTGCGTGTGAAAGCGGTGTGCCATCCTTATCCGCGATGTTCACATCCGCACCGGCCGCAATGAGTGCCTTTGTGATCTCCACATGATCCAAATCATCCCCGCCGAGAATGACCACCTCCAATAAACCCGTTAATCCCAAATCACTCACGTGATTCGCGTCGAGGCCATATCCCAAGAGAAGTTTCACCATCTCCGTATGTCCCCGTTCGCACGCGGGGGTCAATGCGGAGGCGCCATACTCATTACACCGCGAGAGGTCCGGTTTGGCGTATTTGAGCATGTAACGCATAATCTCCACCCGCCCCTCCGCCCCGCAGAGGAGAAACGGCGTGTCGTGGAGGTCGTCGTAGGCGTTGATGTCGGCGCCCGCCTCGAGCAGAAGACGCGCCGCCTCGACATTGTCCTCCCAGACACACACATGCAGCGGTGTGCGGCGCCGCTCCCCGCGCACATTCACATCTCTCCTCGACGCAATAAGACGACGCACGAGGGCATTGTCTCTGTTTGTCACGGCAGTGAAAAAGTCAGAATCGACCACCGATCTCCGTGTCGTCATGACGTTTGTTTCTTCTTTGGGAGGGAGGGGTTGTCGTTGGTGTTCGCGTGTACTTTTCTTTGTTTCTACTTGTCATATGAAGAAGGGAAACGGCAACAAAACCAACAAGACCGGAGTAAGGAATCGTATATAAAAGAGAGAAAATATGTAATAAATGCACACAAACAGATACGCACGCAAAGAAACAAACAACAACAACAAAAAAAAAAATGGCGCGCTATGAAAGCAAATGTTCAAAAAAAAATAGAGAAAAGTTCAACTTTTTTCCAAGGTCTCCTTTTTCATCAGACCAAAAAGTAATTCACACACTCAAACTTACTCTTAAAATAAAATAAAAAACGAAAAAGGGAATGAAAACAAAGAGAAACGTTCTTTCCTATTTGTAGACGTCGTAGGCCAATATCTACCGGATAAGAAAAAAATGTAGCAGATGTATGTTCCACATCAGCACAACAAAATGAATCCAAAGACACACAAAGAGAAAATTCATTTATTGCTTCATGAAGCGATAAGAAAAAGTAACTGCGGAAGTAGGATAAGTGGTCCGCAAAAAAAAAAAAAAACAATATCCGTTACCATCAAATAGAAACCACAAACCCTAAACGTCAAAAAAGGTTTTAAAAAAATCGCGCAGAGCCTGTGTTTTCACGAAAATCATAACACCAACATGGCCTGTAATGCAAACACAACAGTAAAAAAACTTAACGAAAGAACAAATGCATACAAAAAAAATCATATTAATATATATGTATATATTTCTTTGGTTCCTTTGCATCATATGTGACCACCAGCATCTTCTAAGAGTTTGGCGATGCGTTTCATCTTGTATTTTCTCGCCAAATACAATGGTGTGCGTCCATCCTTATTCGACAGATTCACATCCGCACCGGCCGCAATGAGTGCCTTTGTGATCTCCACATGATCCAAATCATCCCCGCCGAGAATGACCACCTCCAATAAACCCGTTAATCCCAAATCACTCACGTGATTCGCGTCGAGGCCATATCCCAAGAGAAGTTTCACCATCTCCGTATGTCCCCGTTCGCACGCGGGGGTCAATGCGGAGGCGCCATACTCATTACACCGCGAGAGGTCCGGTTTGGCGTATTTGAGCATGTAACGCATAATCTCCACCCGCCCCTCCGCCCCGCAGAGGAGAAACGGCGTGTCGTGGAGGTCGTCGTAGGCGTTGATGTCGGCGCCCGCCTCGAGCAGAAGACGCGCCGCCTCGACATTGTCCTCCCAGACACACACATGCAGCGGTGTGCGGCGCCGCTCCCCGCGCACATTCACATCTCTCCTCGACGCAATAAGACGACGCACGAGGGGGCTGTCCCTTGTCGACACGGCAGTGAAAAAGTCAGAATCGGAAACGGGTTTTCTTGCCATCGTAGCAACGAATATATATATATATATATATATATATATATATAAGTCTCTTTGATGCCTAAAGAAAAAGTTTGAAGAAGAAAGCGATCTCACCCAACGAAAAAAAAAAAAAGAAATCTTTAAAAGAAAAACACCAAATTAAAACAATAAGATAGACATAGTAAAAGGAGATGAGCACTCCATTCACAAAGTAAGAGAAACCAAAAACAACAACCCCCAAAAAAATACATACGCAAACAAGTAAAATTTAAAAAAAACATACCATGCTCCCGTAGTTAAGATTGCATGGAAAAGGGGCTGATTAGATTGAACAGCCTCACGTTCGAACGCATCACTTAAATTCAAAAACACGCTTGAAAGGAAGAATTGGGCTTACAAGTATTGAGCGAACAGTTACATTTTTTTTTTTTCTTGATAAAGCGTCGGAGCGCCTTCCTCCAAAGAGAAAGCAAGACAAAAAAAAAGTATTATTCTTCATCCTTACTGTCGAAAAAAAAAAGCACACGCATTGAAGCGCAAAAGACAAAAAAATGAGAAGATGGTGAAAGCAAAGGGCTCAGAAAAATGAGTGTACAACATAAACACCCTAAACAGTAAATCTAGTGAAAAAGAGAGTGAGGAGGAAGGAATAATTATGTTATATAGAAAACAAAAAAGTTATTTAATCCTTTCACTCATCAATGGATCTGTTGTTGATAAGAAAAAAAAAATCATAAATGAGCACAATTTCCCACTTAGGTTGTCATACATAAGAACTTCCTTTTTTTTTTTTTACTATCAAAAACGTAGTGATGGAACACCGGAAAGCACTGAAAAGTGGCAAGGAAAAATAAAATTATAAAACTCTTATATGAGTAAAAAAAGAAAAAAAACTAAAGTAAAAAAAAAAATGAAAAACATTATGAGGCAATCAATCACACTTTCCGATTACTTTTGGTTTGCATTTAATCCATCATCCACCCCATCCCTTATATTGTCCAATGAGTCGTGAACAAGTGGCTCTTTTGACTTCTCCTCCCGAAGACGCCGACGCTCACTCAATACCCTTCGTGAGTAATTACGGTAGTCCCAGTGTACATAAAAGTTGGAGAACATTCCCGTTACATTAAGACAGATCATAGTAACCAAGGGCATCAGGACGCAACTCTTATGAAAGCACAGATTCAATCCATAGCGTTCCGCCTCATGGGCGACCCATTCACCATACAATAAGCGATTCAAGAAAATGGCGGACACCCAAAGAGCATTGTAGGCAAAGTTGTAGTGCTTGGCAGGATCCTTTGCGTAAATCGTGCGCACAACAAGGATAGAAACAGAAGCACAGAATCCATTCCCAAGAGCGGCCAACGCATAGCCCAACAGCAAAAACCGAGAGGGCAACACGAGGAGGAGCGTCATAGCGATCATCACTAAAACGGTTGGTACAAACAATGAAATAGTAATAGGAAGACGATCCTCCGCCTTACGCTTTTGTGACCATACCTCAAAGGCACTCATCAAGAGACGACCAATCGCGCTGCCAGCACCATTCACAACAGTCAATAGGGTTCCGACCGACTCGCTAACGGGTTCGCCACTTAATGCTACCATGATAAAGCGGGCATTAAAAATAATGACAAACTCTGAGCCAACTCCACAAAAGAAAGACCAGAAGATGGCCCAGAGCTTGGCTGTGCAAACACTTTGAAGGAACGACGTCTGGTACTGTGGAGCGATGTAATCCATATCTGTTTCCACTTCCGCTGTGTTGGCTGGTTCTTGAGTTACGGAAAGACTGTTTCCAGCCTTATCCGCAATGACGAAGCCACCCTCTGTATATTCTCCAAGTTCTCCCGAATCTGTTTCCAGATTTTCTTCATGCTCTTTTTTATTGCGAAATACATTGTCCAAGTAATTACACGGAACAGCCACAGCAAGAAGAAGAAGCGTTATCACAGCTGCAACTGTTGCAAAGGCTATAAGGTACTTCCGACCAAGCTTCAGGTAGGCAACCAGCGCACTCTGTAGAGGAAGATATATGATAAGAATGACAATTATGGAAAGTCCGTATAGGAAGCGCCAGATGGGAGCCTTTTGCTTTAGGTAGACAGTTTTCACAGCCAATCGAGATGCCTTCTCGGAATCGTCGAGGTGTTTCAGCTCATACCCAGTCAAGTGATAAGGCGGAAGTCGCACAACAAACATCACAATTGACCCAACACAAACCACTAGTCCAATAAGAAAGTAAAAGTAGTGCTCCTGTTTATTAGTAAAGTATCCGAGATAGAATGAGCCGATGATAGCCGATCCCAACCCCATAAGAGTCTTCAGAAATGCCACAACTGCGCCCCGATTTGCCGGGAAAACACTGAGGACAGTCACCACGGACGCCAAGTCAAACAATTGACTTCCAAGACTCAGAAGTGCATTGTACACACAAAACCGCGTCATGCTTCCCTCAATCCTGTCTCCAAACGTCAAACCCATGAGAAGTGCCCCGAGGGTGAAGAATGTGCAGGCAATCACGTACACTGGCCGTGGACCAAAGTAGTCGTAGATGGTACCATAGGGAAGTAGAAAATACGCGAATACAAGACCAACCGTGTTAATGGACGACATCTGTCGAAGATTGAATTGATACTTACTTTGCAGCGCTCCACTGAAGAGGTTGAAGGCGTACGATGTGGAGGCACAAATGGCAGCAAAGGCGCCAGCAACAAGAATGGCAAAGCGCTTTGGCTCATTCAGCGGTTTTTGTGGGGCTGTCACCAGGCACTCCACAACAACCCTTTCCTCACTGGAACCGTCTGATCTTGACATTATTCACAGTATAATGAAGCGTCCAGAAATAAAAGCAAGCGAAAATTACTTTGCGAAAAGATATGCCTACTCTTTGAAAAACGCAAAACGTTCTCTTTTCTTCGCAGAAGTGCTATGAAAGGAAAGGAATCCCTTTTTGTTCTCTTTTCGTTGCTTTCGGATCTTGTTGCTTTCGAGCTGGGGTTAGCCCTGGATATTCTTTAGCTATTGAAAAAAAAAAAAAGAAACTGCTTAAGCGCCAACGGACGAAACGATCCAAAAAGATATATATATATATATATATATATATTTTTTTTTTAAGAGAAGAATTGGGAAAGAGAGTAAAGAAAACACTGAGAATCCTTACCTCTACAAAACGAAAAAGGTGTTGTCAAAATCGCACAGTAAAAATAAATAAATAACAACAGGGAAACGCCAAATGCGACTATATCAAAAAAGTTCTCTCACACAAACACACTCAAAACAAAAAAAATCAGATATAGCAAAAAGAAACAAAAAATTTTGGAAAAGGAACAAACAAACAAAAAGCAAAAGTAAATAAATACAGATTAGTCATTTGTCCTTTTAGGAGAATAATAAGTAAAGCAAGAAAGGCAAAAAAAAAAAAAAACTTTAACAAAAAAGCTCTAAACTCATAATTGAAAAATGAATACGATTATTTCGTTGTTGTTGTTGCTTTTTTTCGTTCTTTTTTTCTTTTTTGTACTGTATCTGATGATACTCTTAGCGTGAACACTATAGGAAATAAAACTTTTATCTCACTTTCCTTTTCCGATTTGCATATTCTTTTGTTGTTAATTTTTTGTTGGTAGCTTGATTCACATTTTTCCTTGTTTGAAAATTAGGTATATCTGATAGTGAAAAAAAAAAAAAAACATATGTCTCATAAACATTTTCAAATAGATCGATGTGGCAGTCACAACGCTTGCGACTATAACTGCAAACAGAGGCGCGCTCATTGTGTACTCAACCCCCTTCCATTTTTTCTTTCCTGTTGTTGTTCCCATTCAGAACAACAATACATATATTTCCTCCTCCTTTTCTCTTTTTTTTCATTATTTTCTTCCTCTTCTTCCTCGTTTTCCCTCGCGTTTCGTGGCACAATCTTATAATTGCAATTTTTGTGTTTACTCGTTGTTACTCTTTCTCTGGCCATTGACAAACCTTTTCTATGCGAGACTCGGCGCAAGTGCGGCTGTGCAGTACCCGCAGCGTCCCATCAAATCCCCCAACCAACAAGCAGTTTATCTCTTCGAATGCTGCAAAGACACGCTTTGTCCCTTCACCCAACTTTAGGCACCGCACCACGTGTGGCGAATCGCCAAAGTCAAAGACATGCAGCACCGACCCGCATAGCGCCGCGAGCAAACCGCCAACAAATGATAACTGTGAAATCCAACTCTCACACTGTGCGACGGCGTACAATGGGGATATGCACAACGCCACATCCGCCTCGGGTCGCAGCACCACACCTCGCAGGTCCCACAAGTACACGAGTCCATCCCAGCAGCCCGACGCGAGCAATTCGGCGTGGCCGTCCAACGCCAAGTCCCGAATAGGGGCCCGATGGGCCGCCACCAACCCGCAAAACCCAACCCGCCGCACCTCCTCTTCTCGCACCTCGAAAATGGCAATGCGCTCGTGACAGGCCGCGAAGAGGAGACGTGTGTGATCCCAATAGGTGAGACAACGCACGGCGCCCGGCAACTCCACCACCGCCTGCGGGGAAAGGAGATGGTTTGGGGTGATGCGCCACACCCGCAGCGTGCGGTCCTCCCCACCCGAGGCGAGAAGCGCAGAGGACAATAACCGCATCGCATGCACAAAGCCATCATGGGCGCGGTGGGTGGTGAGGGCGGGGGAGGACCACAGACCCATTCGCCACACACCAATGAAACCATCGCGGCTGCACGAGTACATGTGGGTTGGGGTCACTTTGACAGCGGTGACACACATGGTGTGGCCGCGCAGGGTGGCCACATGGGGGAGGGCGGGAAGACCATAAACGTCTAACACACCCGTTGCGCGACCCACAACGCAAATTCCACTTTGCACATCACAATCCATGCAAAGAATAGCATGACGGGAGCCATCCAATTCAGATAGGGAAGCACCAGATGATACAAAGGAGGCATACGTGATCCATCGCCGCTCCACGTAACGCAGGACATGTGATTCGAGAACTTTAAGGTTGTAGTAGTCCGCTTCTGCAGCGAGAGAGCGTAACTGCGCAGGTGTCATGTGACGCCAACTCGTCTGCATTAACTGTAATGCCGCACGCTGCTCCAATGCCATTGCTGCTCGGACTTCCTCCCTACACTGAACGTCGTTGGGAGGGGCATTACTACTGCAAATCATACCCCCACCAATACTACTCATGCTACTACTTCTGCTTGTGTTAATGCCGTTATGGTTGCTTGACTGAGAATCATCCCTATCATTCGAAGGAACAGTTGTAGTGCGCAAGTCCGCTACAAGACGTAGATATACCAACACATCAGCAAAAAGTTGCGGGGGGCGATCCAAAAAAATAACGCCGGCAGCATCGCGTTCAATCGACAGCCATTCGCTCGTAAGAAGGGCGAGCATACTCTCTGGTACAGAGCACAATGTATGGTGCGATACAGTAAAAGCGGTTCCACCAACATTCAGAGAAATACATGCATTCGCAGAGTAAACATCAGCCACGGCTCGACATACGCGAAGTTTCGCTTGAGACGTCAACACTGAGGAACTCACGACTCCATTATAACTAGAAACTAACAAAGGTGATTCATCCAAAGGAGAGTTCTTCGACCAAGTCACACTACCTTCCTGCGTCATTATGTCTACGATAAAATTACATGTGGGAAGAAACGAGAGTAAGAAGAAGAAAAAAAGAAAAAAAACTCATATGTACATTCGTAAAAAGATACATAAAACCAACACCAACACCAACATCAACACCCCAAATGATCAACAAACTAAAAAAAAAAACAATTTAGTGGCAAAAACAACATTATCAAAACATATAAAATAAAGTTATGATGGAATACACCGTACAAAATATATATATATATTTGCTAAATATTTATCTGGGCATTGCCATGATACGCCACAACACTCAACGTATCATTATATCTAAAAGTAACCCAAATAAGAAAAAATGGCACACATAAAAAAAAAACCTGGTTAAAAAAAGGTACACAAAAAAACATTATTAACATTGCATGTTCAATCAGGAATGATTACACACAAAAAAGAGAAAAAGACATGGAAAACAACCCTGAACAAAAAAAAACTGCAATAAAGCAAAACACGCAAAAATAGAAAAAAAGAAAACAACAAAACAACACAGAAGAAATTACTCTCACTCTGTATAGCTAACAGAATATATATATATATATATATATATATATGTATACATATACATAAACATATATGTCGGCGTAGATAATCTTTTTGATATTTGCTAAAAGTAAACTCCCAAAAAAAAAATAATAATAACAATCATAATTAAAAAAACTAAAGAAAAACTGTTATCGTAGACATCTACTTTCTCATTATGTTATACAAATATTATTTGGCCGGAGCACTGGGGGCATTGTCAGCGCAATCGTGGTCCCCATCCTCACCATGTCTGTCATCATTGATAGGCTCAAGCTGCAATTGCTCCTCCTTTACGCGGCGCCGCTCCTCAAGGGTCTTTAGGCAGTAGCTGCGGTATTCAAGGTGAATGTAAAAATTAAATAACAGCGCGGAGGCAGCCAGCCCGATCATTACAACCAGCGGCATCAGCACACAGGCCCTGTCGTGGCATTCCTTCACACCGCGCTTCTCGGCCTGAACCGCATACCACTCACCATACAGCAGTCGATTCAGAAAAATTGCTGAGAGCGTTGATCCCACAAAGAAAAAGTTGTAATGCTTCGCAGGGTCCTTTGCGAATATGGTGCGAGCAATAAGCACAATTACTGCAGCGCAAAAACCATTGCCAAGAGCGGCCACTGCATAGGGAAGTGGAAGCACAGCGTTTGGCAACACAAGAAAAAGTACTATAGCAATGATAACCAGTAGAGTCGGCACAAACAATGAGATGGTGATGGGAATGCGATCGTCCGCGTTACGTTTCTGCGACCACACCTCGAGACCGCTCATCATAAGCCGGCCAACAGCACTCCCCACACCGTTCAGAACGGTCAGTAGGGTGTTCAGTGCGCTGTCCACAGGCCCACCAGAAAGAGCAGCCAAAATGAAACGAGCATTGTAGATGATTGTAAACTCTGCACCAACAATACAGAAAAGGGACCAAAGAATCACCCACAGCCGAACTGTACAGAGATTCTGTAAAAACGTGCCTTGGTACTGTGGCGCAATGTAGTCCACATCCGTCTCCACAACCTTTCCGGCCTTACTATCCGCTGCGTTATCCGTATCATCGCTCACGGGGTCATTAACGCTCCGATCAGCATCGCCTCCATCACGGCTGGAAAGGAAACCAGGCAGAGGAAGTGCGATTGTGGTGTATAGCAGTGTCAGCACAATGGCAGTGATGGCGAATCCTTCCTTGTAGCTCTTGCCCAGACCACGGTACGCCACAAGTGCGCTCTCCATTGGAAGAAATATGATCAGAACAATCAGAATCGTAAAGGCAATGATGAAGCGCGCCATGGGCGGTTTTTGGCGTAAGTACACTGCCTTGCGGGCTGCACGGCGCTCCTTCTCCGCATCGTCCAGGTGGTTTTCCTCGTACCCGGTCAAATGGTAGGACGGCAGTCGAATAAATGATATCGCCGTGGCGCCAATCACGAACACCAAGGCCATAAGAAAGTACAGATAGTGGTCAATATGGCTCCCAAAGAAACCAAGTTGAATGCAGCCAACAATGGCAGATCCGAGACCAGTGAACACTTTCATATTGGCGACCGCAAGACCCCGGTTAGACGGAAACAGACTCATTACAGTCACAACAGCGCCCAAATCAAAAAGCACACACCCCAAACTCATGATGGCGTTAAAAACACTCAGTCGCACAACAGACCCCTCAATGATCCCAGCAAAGCAGAACGCAAGTAGCATCGCACCGAGGGGAAACAGCAGAGAGGCGAGCACAAGAATGGGTTTCGGTCCGAAGTGGTCGTAAACGAAGGCATATGGCAATACAAAGTACGATACAGCCAACCCAACAGTGCTGATTGTTGTCAAGTCACGACCGGACAGATTGTAGCGCGTTTGCATGCTACCGGATATCAGGTTGAAGGCATACGAAAACGAAGTGCACATGCAACAGAAGGCTCCAATCACAAGCCGGCCAAAGCGACTCGGTTCGTATATTGGCTTCTGTGGGCCCGTGGCCAAACGCTCAATAAGATTTCATTTTTCTTTTTTTGTCACTTAGTTATTTTGCCTTTACCTTGGTGTGTTGAAGGTAATCTAGTTGGCAAAAGAGAGATTCGAGCAAAAGGCAAATTATGCGAAGCAATTCAGAGAGTACCACAGATGTCAGTTCCAGTTCATACATATAAAAATTTGTTGAAATGGGTTTTGAGTCACTTCATATACTGTAGTTTCCGAGCAGCTCTCTGTAGAAGTATCAGCATAAAATAAAAAATTAACGGAAAATGGAAAAGGAATGAAGAAAAGATAAAACGGAAAGGAAATAGAGCCGCACAGTTAACTTTTCTGCAGTGCATCATTGTTTTTTTCTGTTTGTTTGACTATGGGGGATTTCCCTATTCTTTTTTTTTGTTTAGTTAGTTTAATGAGACAAAGAATTATGAGACAACCGACTTTTCTGCGCTATCCCTAAAACGCTGCTCGTATAAAGAAAATAATAATAATAATACTAATAACAATAATAATAATTTGAATGGAATAAATTTTGTTCCCTTTAGGAATTTTTTTTTTTTTTTCTTCCTAGTAGGATAGAATTTTCATATTTTTTTTGTTTTTGTTTTTCTTTGAGTAGAAATATTTTTTTTACATAACACACACAAAAAAAAAAATTGGTCGTACTTAAGGCGCAAACAAGTCGAAACAAAGGCGTTATCTGTAAAACAGAAGTAAAAACGAAAAAAGAAATTGAACGTATAAACTTAATGCTCTTTTCACATAAGACCGGCAAAGAACACCACTTTGCATCATTTTTGATGAAGCCTGGAAAGCTCTTGCCTTAGTGGAAAGAGAACAAAAAAAAAACATTTGTAAAAAGTATATATATGTATATACATATATATAAATATATTATATACATTTCAGTTACTTTTTTTTTTTGTGTGTGTGTGCTTTCGTTTAGCATTATCGTTTTTATTTTTATTTTTATCTTTTTTCTTTTTACGCTGTGGAGTACAAGCAAAGGCAAAAATGAAAAAAATTAGAGAAATTCTACTGATACAGCTCTCTAATTGAGAAACAAAGAATTCGTCGTTCTTCGTTTTTTTATTTTTTTTAATCCCAACAAAAAAAAAAAGAGCAAAAAAAACCGGGAGGCGGTTAAAAAAAAAAAAAAAGGAAGAAGTAAAACAATAAAAAAAATTCATTAACGAATATTCGTTTTAACTCTTAAAGTTGATGGAAAGGGGTGTATTTTTGGTGGTGTTGTTTTTGCTTTGCAGTACCGTTCTATGCTTCCTTTTTCCCAATAGGTTCTCGACATGTGTAGGATGGGTCGTCCTCTCGGGAAATGTTCTGACCGATTAACGGGTAATCCGATTCATCCGCCATTACAGGCATATCCTCCTCCTCTGCCAAGCGACGTCGTTCCTCCAACACACTCAGGCAGAACCGACGATAATCGTAATTGAGGTAAATGATGGTGAAGAATGCGGAGCAATTAAGTCCAAGGAAGAGGAGGAAAGGCATCATCACACAATTCTTGCCACGACACGTTGTTGTACCCGCCTTTTCTGCCTGACGTGTGTACCACTCGCCGTATGTCAATCGATTGAGTAGAATGATCGAGGACATGGTGGCGAGAAAACAAAAGTTGTAATGTTTGGCAGGATCTTTAGCAAAAATAGTTCGTGCAATAAGAATAATAACAGCGGCACAGAATCCATTCCCCATGGCAGCCATCACGTATGGAAGAGGTAAGGCAACTTTCGGCAACACAAGAAAAAGTATGATCGCGAACATTACACTGACAACGGGAAGGAATAAGGCCATTGTGATGGGAATACGATTCTCCGCCTTACGTTTCTGTGTCCACACCTCAAACACACTCATCAAGAGACGGCCAATCGCACTCCCCACTCCATTCAAAACGGTTAACAGGGTGTTAAGTTCACTGCTCACCGGTTCACCAGAAAGAGCCTCCATAATAAAGCGCGCATTGTGAATGATAACCAACTCCGACCCAACCACACAGAAATACGTCCAAAAAAGTGTCCACATTTTGACAGTTAAGAGATTTTGAAAAAAGGTGGTTTGGTACTGTGGCGCAATGTAGTCCACATCTGTCTCTACAGGGGCCTTTTCATCCCTTTTCTTTTGTGAAGCACATTCTTCGTGATTCCCTTCAATGGGTGTAAACTCGACTTCCTCTTTCTTTTTGCTCTCCATGCACGAGAAAGGCAGTGCCATGATGGGATAAGTCAACACAAGCGCAATCACTACCGCTGTGAAGCCGTAACGATAGCTCTGTCCCAGATTCATATAGGCGATCAATGCACTCTGGATGGGTAAAAATATAATGAGAGCAAAGACGAAAATAAAACCAACTATAAAGCGAATTCGGGGCGGTTTTTGGCGCAAGTACACTGACTTGCGGGCCGCGCGGCGCTCCTTCTCCGCATCGTCCAGGTGATTCTGCTCGTACCCGGTCAAATGGTAGGATGGCAGTCGAACAAATAGAAAGCACAAAAGGCCGCTTACGAACACCAATCCCATCAAAAAATAAAAGTAATAGTCCGGACGTCCATTAAAGAAGGTGAGCTGTATACAGCCAACAATGGCAGACCCTAAGCCGATGTACGACTTCATGATGGCCACCACTGCACCTCGGTTAGACGGGAATAGACTCATTACAGTCACCATGCAAGCAAGGTCAAATAGAGAGCAACCCACATTAAGGATGGCGTTAAAGACACTCAATTTCAGCACATTACCCTCAATGGCTCCTGAGAAACACAGGGAAAGCAAGAGGGCCCCCAACGGAAACAACGTGATGGCAAGTAGAAAGATAGGGCGTGGGCCGAAATGATCATAGAGAAAGCCATATGGTAACATAAAATAGCAGAAAACCAAACCCACAGTACTGATTGTTGTCACATCCCTCCCAGACAAGTTGTACTTCTGTTGCAATGGTCCTGAAATTAAATTAAATGCGTAACGAAGGGATGTGCAAATGCAACCGTACGCACCAATTGCCATCATACCAAATCGTCTGGCCTCAGGGATGGGCTTTTGCGGGCCCGTAGCCAAGCGCTCCACGCGAGCTTCTGCAACCGCCATAGAGCGATGATTCCTTTGGGTAAGTCGTCTTATTCCTTTTTGCAGAAAGCAAAAAAATGAAGAAAAAAGAAAATTTGAAACATTTCAGCAAAAAGTATACATACAGAATGGTGGGGAGATAGGGGGGGGAGGGGAATGAAAAAAAAACATGGCATCAACAATATTGACCATAAAATAGAAAAACGCCTTAACGTGCCTGTTACTCTTATCATTATTATTAATGCTGACTTCACGTTCCCTTCTCGCGAAACGAACGACAAAAAAATTTAAAAAATTAAAACAGGAAAAAAAAAAGACACTTTTTTTTTTTTTTTACTGCTCTTCATTCACTACTGAAGTTTTTAAAATTATTTTTTTCTCTCTATTTTTCCCTTACTGTTGGTATTTTTTAATATTGTTTTTTGGTAATGAGCAACCAAGAATGATTGCAGATCTAAAAAAAAAAAAAACGATAAAATGTAAAAGATGTACACATATATATAAATAAACACTTTTGATTCTTCTTAAATACAACAAAGTATTCGACAGACATTACAGACTTTTGGATCTACGAATTTCACCTCGACTAATTCGAAAAGAACGACATGTCATGATCAACAGAATAAAAAAAAAAAAGAATCACACAAACACAACAACACAAAAAAAAAACAAAGAAAAACATTTTTTTAAAAAGCCAAAGCACGTTTTACAACATTTGACTTGAAATAGGACAAAAAGAGAAAAAACTATCATCAAGGAAGAAAGGCGTATTTTTAGGGGTGGGGAGAGCTTCTCGTTCGTTATAAACGAAAAAAAAAAAAAAATGGACGGGTAAACGAATAAGGAAAGAAACCAAAACAAACAAACAAACAAACATCACTCCCCTTTCGTTACGTCACCCGTTACGCAATCAGATAATTCGTCCTCTTCCATATCCGCCCGCCGCCATCCCTCTCGCGCCACTTTGCCATCTGCAGTGGTATTTCCCAACTTCGACGCCGCCAAAACATCTTCCGTGATGTGAGAGCAGTTTGGACACCCTTTTCGCGGTGTGGTAAAGCCCTCCACCTCATCGAGAAGGAGTAAATCCTCCGTTTGATCCTCATGGGTCTTATCCTCTAATTGATGCGCACGCAGAGCGCGTCGCTCCTCCATGGCACGTCGAATCAGCTTGACATACTCCCAATGCACATACGCATCGGAGACGAACGCTGACACATTGAGGCCGAGCATTACAAGTAGCGGTAACTGCACACAGCCGCGATCAAAGCAGACGTCCACCCCTCTCTTGTTGGCTTCGCGGGTGTACCACTCGCCATAGAGCACGCGATTGAGCACAATCGATGAGCACGTGGTCGCGAAGAAGCAGAAGTTGTAGTGCAGCCCCGCATCTCGAGCGTAGATGGTGTTAATCACAAGAATCGTCACGGCCGCACAAAATCCATTTCCTAACGCACCAAGCACGTATGGGAGCGGAAGTGTCTGTTTGGTGCGGAGGGTCAGAAAGAGCACGATCATCACAATCACCGAGACACTGGGAAGGAATAGAGAAATAGTGATGGGAATGCGATCCTCCGGTTTGCGCTTTTGGGACCAAATCTCAAAGTAACTCATCAAAAGTCTACCCACCGCACTCCCGACACCATTCATGACGGTGAGGAGGGAATTGAGGGAGTCGTCCACCGCCTCCCCTGAGAGAGCGGCGAAGAGGTAGCGGGAGTTGTTCATCACCACAAACTCCGTACCAATCGTGCAAAAAAGAGTCCAGAAGATTCCCCACAACTTTAATGTGCACACACTTTGTAAAAAACGTGTCTGATACTGCGGAGCGACGTAATCCGTCTCCAAGAGTACCCCACTCGCGTCACTCTCTGCATTTCCATTCGGCTGATCTGAATTCCACTTTCCATCCACGTCGAGAGGAACGGGTTCGTGCGACTTTGCTTTATCTTTACAACAACGACGCCAAATAAGCCAATCCTGATTCAGCCAAGGGATTGGTAAAGCAATGAGTGTGTAGGCGGCAAGTAAGAGGATGGTGACAATCGCAAACGCATTCCTGTAACCCCACGAGAGATCCAAGTAGGCCAACAATGCACCCTGAAGTGGAAGAAATATGATAAGTAACACGACAAACACGAAACCAATGGCAAAACGCAATGAAGGAGGTTTTTGGCGCAAATAAACTGTTCGTGTCGCATGACGTGCTGCTGCCGTCTCATAGGATAGGTGTTGTTGCTCATAGTCCGAGAGAATATACGGCGGTTGTCGCATCACAAAGACAAGAAGTGTGCCAACAACGAGACCAAAAGCCATGAGGAAATAAAAATAGTTTGTCGGTTTTCCCTCAAAGTAGGCAAGCTGAATTGCACTTATAATGGCAAAACCGAGACCAATAAAAGTTTTCATGACTGCCACAATAACTCCCTTATGGGTGGGAAATATACTCAGCACCGTTACCACACACGCGAGATCATACACACCAGTGCCAAAGTTAAAGATGGCATTGAAGACACAAAGTCGACCAACCGTCGCTGTAATGTAACCGCCAAAGGTGAGCGCCATGAGGAGGGCTCCGAGTGTGATGAGAATTAAACCCAGTATGAGGACTGGAAGAACCCCAAAGTAGTCATACACAAAGGCATAGGGCATACCAAAGTAGGCAAAGACAATACCGACGGTACTGATGGTTGTCATATCCGCCTGTGTGAGGTGGTATAACTGCTGCAGATCATTACTGAAAATATTAAAACCAAACGAAAGGGAAACACAAATACAACCAAATGCACCAGCCACTAAAATACCAAACCGTTTCGCTTCACTAATTGGCTTCAAATCCTCCGTGCGCGTTTTGAGTGCCCCTACACAAACTTCCCTATCAACGCTCATTCCTCGCCTCGGTAACACAAAAGTTATGTCTTGTTTCGTTGACTATGTGCTCTCTTAAGAACTCCCTTTCCCTTTCTTCTTTATTTTTGTTTTTGGTACTTTTCGTTTGTCTCAAGGATACATTCATATTAATCAAAAAAAAAAACCCACAAAAAATAAAAATAATAATAATAATAATGAAAAACGCAAATACATAAATAAATGTATACTTTCAGAGGAAAAAAAACAAAAAAAACCATAATGCGGAGAAGAAAGAAAAGAAATCATAAAACCAAACAAGAGAAAAGAAATGTGATAATTTTTTTTTTTTTTTCTCTCTTTAGCGTCATCAAAAACAACTTTTAAGTCCTTCATTTTTCTCCTGTTGGTATTTTTTTTTTTGTCCCTTCCGTGTTTTTCTCCAAATTTTCAAACTCCTCTTTTCCCTTTTTTTTTTCTCTTTCACCTCCTCTGTAAAACGATCATACACATCGAGTAGCACCCATTCAAAAACACATATACGCATACATGTTTAAATATATGCAAATGTATGTTTACTCACTCCCATTCGACATTGTAAACATTACAAGACCCCACGCACGATTTCAATGAGCTCCCTTAGCGCGGTTGCTTTCTCCGTCATATCATTCCTCGCCGCCGCCTCCGCGGCCCCAATCATTCTCTGCACACAATTCGGGAGAAGCACTTTACGAATGGGTTCGTATTGACACATCCCTTCTGTTCCCAACGCCCGCATCCAGCGCCGCACCCGTCGCAGCGCGACTATGGCACTCTGCGCCTCCTCCTCCTCCCCCTCCCCCATCGCCGCCTCACACTGTTCATACAATAACACAGACAGTAAAACATGTCCCGTAACCCAAACCGCATACTCCAACGGGGGTATTGCATGGGTGTTGGTGTTTGCATGGCATTGGCGTTGACTGGAGTCGAGCTGCTCACGCAGTCGTCGCATGTGCGGCGGTGCGGCGAGAAGAAGTCGACCAACCGGCGAAGTGGCGCTTAACTCACCCGCCGCGAAATCAAAGAGAAGGGCACCAAACATTGTCACCGCCGCCCCGATTTCCTCCGCGTTGGGCCAAACGACTGGCCTCTCCTTTTCCCGTTCCTGTTCCTGTTCCTTTCGTCGGTTGGAGGTGTGGAGGACAATACGCGTGGGACGAGTCGGCGCCGCAGACACACGCCCCTTTTCACCCTTTGGACTCCCACCGGATTCGCTGAGGGCGGAGGTGACGGCGTGACTGAGAAGAAGCGCCTCTAATCGCCCCTCCGCCGCATTTCGGTGTCCCGAGGCGGCAAAGTGCCAAAAAGCGGACGCCATTCGCATTTGTGCAAATGGAAGTCGAAGGGCCACCGCCACATGCACAATGGCGGTGGGATGCCACCACACCGATGCGGCGGTGTTTTCTTCATGGTGGCAATGAGAGGAGGAAAGAGCGGTGCGCACATAACGCCCCGTCCCTCCGATGCCTTCGTGCAGTGTGGCGAGAAGGCCATGCAGCGCACATCGAGCGAACGCACGACGGGAACGCCACATGGGGTTTGGGTGCGCCGTCTGGCTATGGGTGTGGCTATCCGTCTTATCGGAAAGGTTCGTTTGGTGTCGCTCCATATCCGATGGGAGGGCATCATGGGTTTGCCTTGTCAAGGGAGCCGCTTCCACTTCCTCCAGTTGATGCTGCTGCTGTTGATGCTGCTGCTGTTGTGGTTGCTGTTGTTGTGGTTGCTGTTGTTGTGGTTGCTGTTGTTGTGGTTGCTGTTGTTCTGGTTGCTGTTGTTGTGGTTGCTGTTGTTGTGGTTGCTGTTGTTGTGGTTGCTGTTGTTCTGGTTGCTGTTGTTGTTCTGGTTGCTGCTTTGGGTCCTCGTTTGGTGTTTCATCCTTCGCGGTGTGGAGTGGGGTGTTCCCATCCTGCGGAGCCTCGCCCGCCGCATGGGAGTGTTCGGTGGGCATCGGCTGACCATCCTCCTCGGCCCAACGCAATGCGCGGGACAGTGCGCGTCGAACTCGACGTCCATTTTCGTTATTTCCGCTTTCCCCCACACCACGCGTCCCCTCCGCGGCGTCCAACGCGAGCCGCAGCATCGCACACGCCGCGAGTATCGCCGCCCCTTCCCATTCCTCTCCGCTTTCGGTCTCAATAGCCGCGCGCTTTGCACTCCCCTTCGTCTTTTCCACACCATGAGACGCCTCACTGCCGGTGAGGGGGCATAAAAACACGCGTCGCAAAACGGACCCAAACGTTTCCCCGCAAACGGACGTCCATAAAGGCATATCCACATTTCCCTCACGTGTTTTCTGCTCCATGGGTGTGGCGATGGGCCATTGGGTGTGCCACGCTTTGGGTACAAACGGCTCCAACACATATGTGCGCAACAGTTGTAAGGTGCCGGCGGTATCGTGTAGCACCACATACGCCGCAAGTCCGGGCGGAAGCCCAGAAAGCCAATCCGCCTTCGCATTCGAATACATTTCATGGTGTACAGCCGCACCATTGGGATCCGATGTGTGGCACAAGCGATGCGTGGGGGAAATGACATCTAAAGGAGACGTTTGTTTCCCTTCATGTTTCCCCACACACGCCCCATGACTGTACACCTTTTCCTCCTCCTCTTCCTCTTCCTCTTTTCCCATCGTACTGTTCGTATGGTTATGTGTATGGGTGTGAAAGAGCTCCGCCGCAATCCATGCGGCATCTTTGGGTTCAAATTGGGTACGTATTTCCATCCCTGCCATTCCACGCGCGCGAAGCGAAAGTACGCGTGGGGACGGCACAAATGCGTTTCCCACAAACCGTTCCATCCCTTCCCGCGCAACGCACAGCATCGGCAGCGGAGGGCACAAACCCTCACACAGCAATGAACGACACCCCGCGCTTTGCATACCGCCCGCGTAGAGGAGACGCAGCGCAAGCGCCCCGCGCTCTGTCGGGGAAAGGGAAGAAATGTTTGGGGAAATGTGTTGTGAAAAAACGGAAATAACGGCGGGCAGAAACGGCGCGGGGGATTCCGAGTGGGTATCACACACCGCACACAAACGTATCAAGGCATCCATGCAGCAAAAGAGAAGGGGGTGTAAAGGAACGGAAATAATAGTAATAATAATGAATAATGAGTAATTTAATTCAAAATACGAACTGTAAGAAAAAAAAGAAAAAAAAGGATTAGTTAAGAGGAAGAGAGTACCCCACGCACTTTCATCAATCCAACTTTCCTTTATATGCGTATCGTAAATAGTTTTTTCGGTTTTGTAATTTAAAAAAAAAGGTAAAAAATAAATAAATAAATAATAATATTTTTTTTTTTCAAAAAAAGAAGAAGGAAAAGAAAAAGGGAAAAAGAGAGGGTAGAAGAAGGAAAAAAAGGACAACAAAAACAGAAAATAACATATAAATCTATATGTATAAATACGGCAATGCATGTAGAGAAGTAAATGCTAAAAATATAATAAATACAATAATTCATTGATAGATGGAAAACCAATAATAAAGCGAAAAGAAAAAAATAAGGTCAACAAAGTCCATTTTAAAGAATTCTAAAAAGGAAGATCTTCTTTTTTAAAAAAAATAACACCGTGTTTCATAGAATGAAAATATCTATATATATATCTTTTCTCTTTTGTTGTAAATGTTATCAGTTTCTAAACCCTTTTTCTTTTCTTTTTTCTTTTTTTTTGTATTTGTTTCTCAGTTTGCCTTGTTTGTTTTTTTACTCGCGTGCTCCATCTTTTCAAACTTCCTTTTTTTTTTTGCTTTTTCATTCATTTACTCAATAAAGATATTGTGTTATTCATATCATAGTTTATTTTTTATTTTGTTGATGCTTTCCATCTCTTTTTTTTTTCCTTCATATTTCCGTCAAATTTTGTTGTTTATTTCACGGATCATCGTTCATATGTATTTGGCTTCTTCCCTCTTTTTTTTTTTTGCCAAAAGAAAAAAAAAAAGCAAAACGAAACAAAAAAAAAAACCACAAATCCTATTTTTCTTTTAAAAAAAGAAGAGAAGATAAAATATATTAAATAAATAAATACAACAAACGATAAAATATATGAATATATGTATATATATATATATATATATATATATATATATATATATTTCCTTTTCCTTTCCTTTACTCCAAATACAAATATATAAATATGTGTGTGTGTGTGTCTTAACGTGTTTAGAGTGCCTTCATATACTCCAAGAGAAGCGCGACGCCAAATCCCGTCCCCCCGTCCTTATCAAACGCCGGAAACGCCAAATCGACGTGAATGTGTTTCCCTTTAAAGTTTGGACTCAAATGACTCTCCACAAAGTGTCCGGCGCAGGAAACGCTGGCGTTATTCGGCTGTTCCATTAAATTCCGCATATCCGCATGCACGCTGTTGAACTCCGGCGCGTGGTACTCGGGGCAGTAGAGGACTGGAAAACACGTATCCCCGCATTGCCGTCCCGCGCGTAGGATGTCCTCCTCCGCCTGCGCGTCATTTGCGTAAATCGCGGCGTGTTTCCGTCCCGTTGCGATTCCCTGTGCGCCCGTTAACGTTGCCATATCAATCAACACAGTCGGTGTTGGGCTGAGGAGGTGTGTGGCGTGAAAGACCCCATCGGCGAGGACGATGCGGCCCTCCGCGTCGGTGTTATTCACCTCCACCGTCTTCCCCGACTTGAGGCGGAGGATGTCGTCGTTTCGGTACGCGTTTGGGCCAATCGCGTTCTCCGCCAAACACAGCACCGCGTGCATCGCGCACGGCACGCGGAGGGCGACGGCGGCGAGGAACCCGCACAGCACCGCCGCCGCGCCGCCCATGTCGTGTTTCATGCCGACCATAAAACTCGCCGCCTTGAGCGCCAAACCACCGCAATCGTAGACAATCCCTTTCCCCACCAACGCCACACACTCCTTCTGTTGGTGATTGCTTGGGGTGTAGGTGAGGGTGAGGAGGCGCGGGGTCTCCATGGCGGCCTTTCCGACCGCGTAGAGTCCGCCGTAACCGTTTTGTCGGAGCGCCTCTCCATTGACGCACTCGACGCGCACAGACGTGTCCGTTGCGCGGCCGCGCGCGATCTCCTCCATTGCCGCCGTGTCGAGAAGACTCGCCGGCGCGTCGAGGAGACACTGACAGAGCTGAATGTGCGTGGCGAGAAGTGTTAAAGTCTCCGCATGTGGTGTTGGGGGACGTGGAAAGACCACACAAACATCACCGCGTGCGGAAATGTCTGATTTGGCGCTAAAGACACGCGCCCCCCCGCGCGCCAACGCGGCGGCGACGGGCGTAGCGGCTAATGCGCGCACAAACACATCGACACGCGCGGCGCCGGCGGGAAACTGCGCCAACGCGAGGCGCATGAGACGCGTCATGGCGTCGGGGCGGGCGGGGCAGTTGGTGCGCGAGGCGCGGCTCGGCACAAGCGCCAACACAAGGCGCACAAAAGGAGACCCCAACGCGTTGCGAACGCCGTCGACTAAAAGAAGGGTGGCGGTCTCCTCCCGGGCGGAGCGGAGAACCTCCGCGAGGGCGGCGGTGTAAAAAGGTAAGGCACACACAGAGGCGTCCTGAAGCTCCGCGCGGGTTCCCATGAGGACAACAAAAGGGGTCGGGAGGCCATCGGGGTTTTGGGCGGTGTGGGTGGGGAGATCGGTAAAGGAGAAGTTCGTGCGGAAGTTCACACACGCGTCAATGAAGTCGGCGTTTTCCCGTCGCGCAGACTCCGTGCGGGGACGCTTGGACATGGAGAAAAAAGGTAAAGGTAAATGGGATTGAATTTGGAATAGTTGACTTTTACTGTTGTTGGGGGTGTTTTTTCACACAGGATTTATGTTTTTGTATGTGAATAGAAGAGACAAGAAAGAGAAGAAGGAAAAAAAAAAGAAGGGGAGGAAATACATTTATAAATGTAAATAAACTTTTCAAGCGCTTTTAAAGGAACAGAAAGTGAAAATAAAGCATTAAAAAAGAATAATTTATATATATATATATATATATATATATATATATATATTGATATATAAGGAATAAAAAATACCGTCCATACAGAGAAAGGGGAAATAATAAATAAATAAAAAAATGGAACAATAAAGATGATAGAATTTCTCTTCACACACATATAATAAAAGGGTCATACAAGATGTCCGACTCCGATTTGAACACATTCCCAATCAATATACAAGCACATACATTCATTGATACATACATATGTATATGTGTTCATGTAACTACATTTGTAGTTAGTATGTACGTGCGCACATCAACATATGTATTGAATATATAGTAAACATAAGTCAAAATAAATAAATGAATATATCTATATATATAAAGATATATGTGCATTACCATAATAGTAATAACAATAGTATTCATGTGCATTATTATAACTCAATTGCTATCAACGTCCAAAATTGACATGTTGTTTGCTTCTTTTCAGTTTTTTTTTTTTTTGACTCCTTTTTCTTTTTTTTTTCTGATTTCTTTACGTTTCATATTCTTTTCTTCTTTGAATGGGCATTAGAATCCCATTAGACGTCTCATTTTGAATGTCCCCAATGCGGATCATTTTGTTCACTCCTTTCTGTTTGTTTTCTGTAAAAAGAAGAAGAAGAAAAAAAAAGAAAAAGAAACAGTTAAAATCAATTAAAAAAATAAAAATTAAGAAAAAAAAAACGGTTTCCTCTTCTTGACGGTCATTTGGTTTATTTTAACGTTCGTTGTAAGATATTTAAATCAATAAATAAAAAGAACTTCTTTTTTTTTTGTTGTAAAAAGAAAAAAGGGAAAAACACATTGAAACAAAAAAGGTTTTCCTTTTTGTTTGTTTTTCATTTGCGAATGTCACGAAAAAATAAAAAATAAAAACGAGTAATAATAATAATAAAATTGTGTTTAATGAGACAAAAAGGTACAAAAAAAATCTCTTTTTGGGTTTAACAAAAATAAAAAAAAGAAATGAGAAAAAAAAAATAACAGACAAAAAAAAAAAAAAATAAAAAATAAAAATAAGAGTTTACAGAAAAAAGAAAGAAAAAAATCAATTTTTTTTGGTTTTTCTTTTGGTGAAAAAAGAACACTTTAAAAGGCAAAAGAAAAACGGTTTGAATAATTCTTTTAGGGAATAAGAAAGAAGAAAAATAAATAAATAAAAACACTCACAAAAACAAAAACAACACTTTCCTTTATTTATTTTTTTTTTGTTCTGCTTTTCTCTTTTTCGTTAAAATATTTTTACTTTCGCCATTTTGTTACTTTTTCGTTTCTTTTCATTCCTTTTTTTTTTTTTGTTTGGTATTCACATTTCATTTTTTTCTCTTTAAAAAGCTCAAATCATTCAGTCAACTTTTTGTTGTTTAAAAACATTTTTTTTTTTTTTCTGTTCCTTTTCTTTCTTTCCCTTTCGTTTATTTAATTTCACTTTACTTTACTTATTTATAAAAGAGCATAATAATAATAATACATATATATATATATATATTGTATTGTACATTCTCTTCTTTCTGATGGATAGAAATGTTCATTTTTCTCTTCATTATACACTCTTTTTCCTTTTGTTTTTGTTTTCACAGAAACACAAACATTTGTTTTATTGTTAAAACAATGAATGAGATCACATTCGGTTGAGAATACGAAATAACAATCATTAAAAATAACAAAACAACAAAAAAAGAGATAAGATAAAAGTAAAAACAATTCAATCAAAATGACGGCATTCTTTTCTTTTTCTTTTTTTTTTTTTCTGTTTGGTGAAATCGCACATTACCTTTCAATAATCATAATTGGAAAAAATAAAATAAAGTCAATTAACAAAAATAAAAAATTACAAAAGTGAAAAACTGAAAAAGAAAAGAAAAAACACTACAAAAGAGAGTTCATATAAACAAATTGAGAAAACAAAAAAAAATAAAAAAGAACGCATCGTGACATTTGTTTCTCTAATGGCACAAAACGTTTGAAATAACGAAAAGAAAACCAAATATATATATATATATATATATATATATATATATATTTAAATAAGTCAAAAAAAAAAAGAGTCATTTTCGGAACATAAATAAAATACAGAAATAGGGGGAAAAAAAAAAAGAAGGAAAAGGAATTTGCGTGAAATTTAAAGAAAAAGGGGAAAAGTGTAACGAGAAAAGAATAAATGACAAAACAATTTCTTTAAAAATTGTTTTATTTCAAAAAGAAAGTCACGCATTTGTGTTCAGTCCTTCACACTCTTTCCTCCATTCCTTCGTATATATATAAAATAATTATATAAAAATGTAAACTATATTGATGTATGTATATATATATATATATATTTATTATATATGAGTTCCTTTCTGTTTTCCATTGTTTTTCTTTCTCTTTTTGTTTCCGTGTTCGGATAAATATCCGCTATTTTCCTCTTTTGGGGAGAAATGTTTCGGGTGTAAAAGATTTTTTTAAAAAAAGGGATAACTGTGGTTTCCTTTTCTTCAAACGTCAATTTGTATTAGTGCGTATACATATACATTTGTGTATATAAATATATGATTCCTTTCTCTTCGCTTCTTTCTGATAAATGGTTTTCTGTTTGTTCGGTTGGTTGGTATTTTTCGGTTTTTCACCAAAATTGTGGACCCTTTTTCTTTCCTTTTCTGTTTATCGGGAAAAGCGGAATGGAATCGTTTTTTCTTTCTTTTGTTTCTATTCTTTTTGTTTTGTTTTGAAAAAAATATTTATATGAACAAAAAATATATTATTATTTTCTTCAGCGCTTTCAATTCGTCTGTTTTAGAATCATTTTTTTTTTCTTTTTTTTTTTTTTTTGTTAATACAAACATTTTCTCGCATTTCTCGCGTTGACATTTATGTCCTAAACGGAAAAACGCGAAAAAAAAAAGAGAATGAAAAAAAAACGAAAAAAAAAGGAAAACAAAACAAAAACGAAAAAGCAATGAAGTAATGAAATGAAGACAACAGACAAAATAAAATAAAAATAAAAGTGGGATTAATGCATCCATTTAATTCTCTCTTTAATAGTTTTTTTTTGTTTAATTTGAAAAAGTATTCCCCCATTGTTGTGTCTGTCAAACCTTTCCATTTGAAAAGTCTTTTTGATATCAAAAATTGCAACAAAAGAGAAAAAAAGGACACAAACGTTTCATCACAAAAAAGCTAAAAATTTAGAAAAAAAAAAAAAAGAACAAAAAAGTTTCTAAGGCCACTTTTTTTTCTTTTTTTGCCGTTTACTGTTTTTTTTTTTTTTTTGTGTGTGTGTGTGTTTTTGTTACAAACGCTTTCACCTTTTTTTTTTTTTTCGTTTCACCCTTTCGAATTGAAAAATTTCAAGAAAGTCTTCTCTTATTCTTTTTGTTGTCATTACAAACATGAAAATATTCATCTTTTTTTTTCATTTTGTTTCTGTTTCTGTTTTCTCATTTTCCTTTTTTTTTTTTGTGTGTGTGTGTTTTCTGGCTGTTGTTTTTTCTTTCGTTTCAATGATAAATGAGAAACCCTCATTTATGTCCAAAAATCCACAAATTTCACATTTAAAAAAAGAATAAAAATAAGAAAATGATCATCACAGTAAAGAAAAAGGAGTAAAACGTCATGAAAAATAATAACACTAATAAAATAAAAAGGACAAAGGAATGTAACAACAAAGGAGAGAAAAAGAAAAAATGGAGCTCATAAAGCAAAAACTAAAAAGGAGGCATTACAAAAAAAAAAAAAGGAGATAAAACAACACCAAAAAATGTTTGTTTGTCCTAAACAAAAAACACCGAAAACGCGTATATATATATATATATATATATATATATATACATATTTATTACATACCTATATAAAAGTATGTGCTATTTTTACACTGCATGGCATAACAAAGTGACGCATTTTTGGTGTAAATGACAAATGCGTGGCATTCGGCGCCGAAAAGGGACAAAAAGGACATAAATGGCAAAACGGACGTCATTGTTTTACAGTCAAAATTTATTTCAATGCTCACTAACAACAGAAGAAAAAAAAAGACACTAAAATGTACCTCTCATTTTTCTTCCGTTTAATTATTCTTTTGGGAGAAAAAGAGGTTCTTTTTTTTTCTTTCTCTTTAAGTTCATTCTCATTCGCGCTGTTACTTTTTGTTTCTTTCATACCCTTTCCAAACACAAAAAACATATTTATATAAACATATATAAATAAATAAATATATATATATATATATATATATATATTCGTGTATTTCGCTTTTTTTTCTTTTCGAAGGTAAAGTTGGAGAGCAGACTTTTTTTTTTAATTTCATTAAATTCTTTTTCTTCTCTTTGATATTTTGTGTTTTTCTCTTGATCCACTAATATTTGAAAACTCTCATTTGTTTTCTCTCCTTTCGTTTGTTTGTTTATATCGTCGATTGGTCTCATTCATGGCACTTGTTAACGTTACTATTCTTTCTTTTTTTTCTATTTATTTTCATTTTGCACATTTCACAGACACACACTAAAAAAAAAATTGCATTAATGCATTTCTTTTCAATACAACACAATGAAATTCGGTTTGGGGAAAAAAATGTTTTAAAAAAAGGAACAAAAACAAAGAAAGGGAATGTGAAAACGACACAAAAACAATCAGAAAGGAAACAAACAATCAAAAAAGAATTCACATATGAGGACATAATACAACACAAAATAAATGAAATAAAAAACCAAAAGGTAAAAAAAAAAAAAATGGCACTTCTCAACACAATAATTCGGAGAATTAACGTAAAAAAGAAAAAGAATTTTGGAATAAGACGAAAACGAGTAAAGCGCTATTCATCCCGTAATGACAATATATAAAATAAAATAAAAAATTCTAAAAACTTCAAAGCACTTTTTTTTTTTTGGGGGGGGGTTGCTTTGAATTTTTGTTTCTTTATGTGCTTTTGTGTCCATATTTTCTTCTAACTATTTCTTTTTCACATTTTTGTTGACATCATTGAATTCACATTACTTCAAATGAAACTCTCTTTTTCCATTATTCTTTTTTTTTATATTTATTTTTCCTTTTTTCTTTCTTGTTTTTGTTCGCTTCTTTAGTTTCACCTCCCTTTTTTTTTTTTTTGCGTTCATCATGAAACTTCCTTTTCCATTTCCTCCGAGTTTTCTTTCGCCATTCAAAAAGAGTAATTCATTTCACACAATAAAAAGTTGTCACGCCGTCTGTTTTAGGCACTAAAAGAGTCTTTGCCGTTCTTTTTCTGACTTTTTTTTTGTTTTCTTAGTTTTGTTTGGTGATTTTTTTTTTTTTCATATTATTTCTCTCCTCTTTTCATTTTGTGATACTTTTCCCCTCGTCTCTCGTGTCGAGGTCAAATGAATTCCGAGGAGTGGGAAAAGGAGAGAAAACCTCTTTTTTTTTTTTCGTTTTCTTTTTTCATTTTTTTTTCTTTTTCTTTTGTTTTCGTTTCGGGAGGAAATGTCACTCACTCGAAGTCGTCACTAGCGGAGCAAGATCAGTCAAATGCCATCATAAACATAAAAATGAAAAACAAATAAATAAAGCAAATAATCATTTATGGCAGCAAAACAAAAACAAAAACAAAAATGACAATAACCGCATTCCGGTCCATTCGGGGGTGTTTGTGTAAAGGATGGAACTCTAAAGTCCCAACAAAATGTAAAGGATAAACGCAAAAAGGACAACAAACAACAAAAAGGCGATTTTCTGCTTCATGTGTTTTTTGATTCACACGATAACATTCTTTTTTATATATATATTTTTATCTTCTCTGTTCATTTCCGTGTCACCTCGTTTCTCGTTGAGAAGGAGATTAAGCTGTGAAACCATACACTCACAACAAAAGAAAAGAAGATGAAAAGCACAAAATAAAAATTAATAATAATAATGTATACTGCCTTTTGGTTTCTCTTTCATTCAATTGATTTTTACTTTTAGTTTTTCGTTCTATCTTTTTTTGTTTTCTTCTATGGAATTATTTTCCGCAAAAAGCTCATAGATTCTTTTCATTTCTTCGTTGCGTAATTGTGTGGCAAGGGCTTTTTTTTCTTTTTTTTTTCCATTCATTCAAAATAAATATGAGACTCCTTTTTTTTCCAGTGCTTTTTCTCCTCCCCACACACACTTCTTCAAAGTTCAGTTTTACGTTGGAAACAAACTTCGATAACGCAATACATTTCTCTTTATTCTTTACTATCCTTTTTTTTTTTCCTTTTTTTCAAAAGCGAAAAAAAAAAGTAAGAAAACTTTTCCCTCAAAGATTTTGCTCACTTGCACCTCAGTATTTAACTTTTTGACTCTCCTTTAACGCCTTTCTTTTCCTTTTTGAGGGGGTTTTGTGAAAAAAGATGAAAGAAAGATGTCATTTCGGTACTAATGGGGGTGAAAAAAAAGGAATGAAAAATGGAGAAACCCAACCGACAGAAGCAAAGCAAAGCGAAAAACAAAAACACAAAGAGTCATGAACACAAAAAGAAAGGAACAAACAAACAACACAAAAAAAATGAGAATCAAAAACAAAGTAAAATAAAAAGTCACATGCATAGAAAATGAGAGAAAGATGGAAAAAGATAAACCAAACAGAGACCTCATTCGCAAACCTCTTTCATTTTTCTTCGTTCTTATTTTTGCTATTCTTTTTTTTTTTCTGGTTTCTTGACAATTTTTCTTGTTTTTACCGCTTTTTGGTGTTCAAATAAATTCGAACTTGTTTCTTCCCCCTTAACCCCACCTGGGTCATCAACCATATGGACCACCAAAAACCCACATCATACGCATATATATATAAACACCAAATACATATACATACACGCATTTGTGAACATATCTATTTATACATATATATATATATATATATATATATATATATATAGAAATAAGTGAACAAAAATACATGTATATATATACGCCCTCTAGTTAAATGATCCCTTGTGTTTCCTATCGGGTGCGTGTCTTTGAGCGGTGACGCTCTACCGTTGCAATAGGCGCCACCTCATCAAACGATGGCGGTGCCGCTGGGGAGGTGACGGCTGCGGCATTCACACTTCGGGAGAGTTCGACAACGAGCGGCATGCACGGCAGTCCGTCCGTCTGGTAGTGCCGTGTCTGCTGTGGGAGGCGGCGCACACTCTCGCAGTACTCCTTCAGCCGCAAGTACTGCTCCATGTCCTCGGCGTACCAGAAGCCGTGGCGGTCCATCAGCACGCGGCAGCGCAGCTTGTGGATCAGCTGCCACACCGCATCCGTCCGGACGAGGGCGATGAAGGAGGTCTCCGAGCGCGGCTCGATGCCGACCACGTTGGAGATGTCCGCCCCGCACGTCGCCTCCACCACGCGGTTGAGGACGACAATCGTGCGGTCGCGCAGCTCACACGGAAACATCTGAATGAACACCGGCAGCACCTGCTCCCCCGGCCGCGCCGGCCGCGAGTCGGGCTGCTCGTACTGCTTCAACGCCGCCGACAGGTTGTACGAGTAGTACGCACAGATGCCCTGAAGGCTGCCGTGCACATTACTCGCCCGACGCGCCGCGTTGGTGGAAAGTTGTACACCGCGCCCAACAGACATCGAGGCGTCCAATGACACATCACCCGTTTGACCCGAATCCCCAACCGTTGCACCACTACTATGGATGTGCCCATTGTGCGGACGCTGCTGCTGTTGCTGTTGTTGGCGCTGCTGCTGGCGTTGTTGTTGTTGTTGTTGTTGATGTTCTTGTTGCTGCTCTTGCTGGGGTTGGGGTTGGCTTGGTTTGCGAAGGGGGTGTCTACTACTATGGCTGTGTCCGCTGCCGTATCGGTCCTCCCGTGGACTTCCAAGACCGCTCAGAGCGCATGGGTTTACCAAATAGCGCACCGACAGTCCTTGGGAAAGTCCTTGTGAGAGACAACTGGCGGAAAGGCTTGGGTCGGTAACGGATGACATACGCTTTGGACCTCTGTAGACTCGACCGCTCTGGTCAACAATCTCGACGAGGCCAAGAATGCTCTGATGCTGCGGTAACGGCGGGGGGCGTTGGGTCAACTGATGTTGGGCTAATTGCTGTTGGCTCAACTGATTTCGCGTCAACTGTTGCGTAGTCACTTGCTGTTGAGTCAAATACTGCTGCGGTATTTGTTGTTGAGCCAACAATTGTTGAGTCACTTGTTGCTGGGCCAAGAGTTGCTGAGTAAACCATTCCTGGGGCAATTGATATTGCTGTTGATGCTGCTGCTGTTGATTCTGCTGCTGTTGTTGCTGCTGCTGTTGATGCTGCTGCTGTTGATGCTGCTTCTGTTGTTGCTGTTGCTGCTGCTGCTTTAATTTTTGTTGTTGCTGTTGGGGTGTTGCGACGCCCATGCTCCATGTCTCGCCTGTTGTACTTTGCGTTGTGGCCACTGTAGACGAGGAGGAGGTGGCGATGGTGACGTCAACGCTGGGTGACACCGCTTCCTCGCAGGGGGACTGCGGCCCTTGTGGATTGGAAAGGGTTTGAGGGTGGCGTTGGGCGTTTGTAACCCCGCGGGAATGGGGACAGCACACGAGAAGAGAATGGGGAAGAGATGGGGATGCCGCACCGTCCAAATCGCCACAGAAAACGGTGGAAAGGCCTAAAAGAGAAGTGCTGAGGTCGGGTAAGTCAAATGCACTAGAGTAGGTGCCGTTTACGCCAGTCGAGAAACTCATAGTGAGTGCCTTTGCTGTTGTTGTTGTTGTTGTTGGATTGTTATTTCCGTTTTGGTGGCACCTTCTTTCGTGCTCTACTATTTTTGAAGTCCAACAAGGAAGAAAGAATAGTGCTCGTGTAATAGCAAAGTGTTGGTGTACGTATCTATTGCACTCTGGAATGGGTTCAGAGAGAAAAGATGGTAATAGTCTTTTGTATGTTCTCTTTCTTTTTCACTTCTGTAGAGATCTTATTTGGTTGAGATTACACCTCCCACTGTTATTCCCAACTCCACTATGGAAACTTTCTGCTTTCTTTGCCTTGTTGTGGGCCTATTGAAATCTCTGTGTTATCAATTTGTCTCTTTAGTTCTGATGTGTTCCCTTAGAATGAGTTACCTTTTTGCCAATTCTGTTCCGAATGCGTTACGGCTTTTGTCTTATGACAGGTTGAGATACAATATCTATTGTACCAGAGTTTTACCTTTCCTTCTCTCCTTGTTCCTCCTTATGACTTTTCCTTCTTAATCGTATCGATTTTTTTTTTTTCTTCTCGTGTTCTCCTGTATTTGTATATAAATATATATATATATATATATATAATCTTCTTTCTGTATCTTACCTATTTTGGGTGATTTGTATGTGCCCTTATCTGCTAAAATATTTCTCTTTACCTCCAACGAATTAAAAAAAAAAAAAACGGGGAAAAAGCGGCATACAATATACGCATACAAATATATATACATGCATGAAGAACGAAAAACAAAAAAAATTTGCTGTGTAATGAAATAGTTTTGCGTTTATTATCTACATACACTCATAAATAATATGTGCATATGTAAAGAAAAACACAACTAATAATAAAGATGATCATATCAAATAATAAAAAAAAGGGTCGTAAAGGTATGTGTTGTTTAGTTTCGACTTATTCCACCTCCACAATAGGAGGAAGCAGGCCAGAAATAGAAACTTGTCATTCTGTTGTTGTTTTTTTCTTTGTTGGTGATGGTTTAAAAAGAAAAAGAAAAATATTTTAGATTATTAATTCTTGTTTGTTTGTTTTACACTTCATTTTTTGTCGTTTTTTGTCTTATTTTCATTCAAAGAGGAGTGTCAAGAAGAAACAAAGAGAGTCTCCAGAGCTTGAAATCGAATTAGAGCAGCTTTGTTTGAAACGAGTAGAGTTTTCCTTTTATTTTCTCTCTTCCCTCTCTGTGACTTTACCTTTTACTATTTCTTATCCATTTTGTTTGTGTTTTTGTTTCGTTTGTTTTTCCTCAAACACTCTCCCTCTTCTTACTTGTTGTTCAGTACTAGCTTCAGATGATTTCCTCCTTTTTCGACGATCATTCGTTTTTCTTTTTTTTTTGTTTTTAGTTTTCCTTCATTTCTTTTTGCTCATTTCCTCATATACATATATATATATATATATATATATGTAGCGAATACAGTCTGCCTTCGACAACCATTTCGTTGTAATATTTGTCAAATTGCTTCAATTTTCCTTCACCTCTTCCTATTTCGTCTCCAACGGAGTCAATTCTTCTCCTTCTTCACTTTCAAGTGTCATTTTCGCACTTTCTTTTTAGGTCCAAAAGTGAGAAAAAAACAAAATCAAGCAAAAAGAAAAGACAGAAGTAACTCCCTCTTCTTCACCCCCCCCCAGCACAACCCCCCAAAAAAGAGCTTTCGCTGTGACGAATGTGAAAAAGAGAAGTCAATGGTAACTTTTTAACACATTTACCACAAATGAATATAACATTTTCGTCTTCCCGTCAGATTGATCTTTTTGCTTTTCTTTTTAGTCTCCTCTGCCTTCTCCCACTTCCTTTTTCTTTTTTTCTCATTTACTACTCTCATTATTATATATATATATATATATATATATATATAAACATAAAGAATAAGACCTTCTTTTTGTATTTTTCCTTTCCCTCTTTACAAGAAAGAAGAGAATTGACGGAGGGGATTAAACTTCATTTGTCCCAAATACACAAAAGATGGCAAAGCAAGCCATAACTCCCCCCCCCCGTCAAACAGAGCCAAAACAGAATATAGTAATAATCATAGTAACAGTAATCATTACCTAGAACGAATAGTAACAGTAAATGAATACAATGGTGGGGAAGGGAAAGGGGCGAAAGGGTACAAAAAAGGGAAAACAGGGGAGTGGTGGAAATGAAGCGCACAAAAGTGGCTAAAAAAAAAAAAATTGGTTATCGTAAAAATTCAATTTGGTGCAAGAAAGGATGATGTGAAGTGACAAAAGAATTCTTTCCTTATATTGTTGGGGTGTCATTACTGCGCATCAACAAACTGAAAATTGAAGGAAAAAAAAAGGTAGAAACAAACCAAAAAAGAAAAAAAGCTTTCTATATAGCTTTGTTTACACATATACTCATAAATATATATATGAAATCAAAATGAAAGCAACACAAAAAAGAGGAAACGGAAACTCCAATAGTTCATTTTGAAACAAAAAAGGTCATTTCGTTTTCTTTTCGTTACTCAGTCACATCATCCTCGACCGATTTGCCAATAGAGCTTTGGTCACTCAAACACAACAAAGAAAGGAGAACAAAATAAAGAAACAAAAAAGGAATCACAAACTTTTTCAACGTCAAAAAAAAAAAGGACGGGAAAAAAAAAACCTCTTTCAAGCACCGCTTCAACATACTTTCGCTTGTAAAACAAAACAAAAAGATAAAAACTTTTCTTATCTATTTTAATACTATTCCTTACCCTTTTTTTTGATTTTTCTTCTTCTTGTTTTCTTTTTGTATTTCTCTTTTCTTTTCTATTGTTATAATAGTGCGTTCTTTTGTTTAAATCTCTATACTTTGTTTTTACTTCTTTTTTCTTCATGAATAGGTTACACACTTTATCCAAATTTTATGCCGTTCCTTTTTTTTTTTTTCTGCTCCTCCTTAAATGAAGAAGCTTCTTTTGGGGGGGGGAAGAGGGGAGGAGCATTTTTCTTTTGTTGTTGTTTTGTTTTCTCCGCAGCGCATTCAAATACCGAGAAGTAATAATAAAAACGAAAAATGGACGGTAAGATAAGGATAACATAACAGGTATGAGAAAAAAAGGGGGAGGAGAAGAGAAAAAGAAATATTCAAAAAAAAAAAAAAACAAGAAAGAAAATCATTTTCTTTATTGGTTTTTGTTTGTAACAAACGAAATGAAAGGGGTGAAATATACTTAAATATGTTGAAAAGAGCGGCTTCTGCCGTTTCAAAGTCTGACTTTTCTCTTAGGTTTGCTCTCTGCTTTTCTTTTCCTCTTTTTTCTTTTCAATTTTCGTTATTGCATTGTGTAGTACAACATTTCGCGCAATAACAGTAGAAAGAAAAAAAACATATTGTTTTGATTTTTCGCATCATTTTTTTTTTTTTGATGTTCAATTTAGTCCGTTTTCATGGAAGGGAAAAAGGGGGAAACTTAAAAAAAAAAAACGACAAAAAGGAAAAAAAGAAAGAGCCCCCTTTTTCCGACATTTTCCTCTACTATATATATATATATATATATCGTCTTTTGGTGATGGCGCATTTAAACATGGCATCCAACCAAAGAAAGTAAAAGGTTCATTTTTATTTAGTTGCTATCTTTTTTTTTTTTTTCTTGACCAAAAAAATGGAAAATGACTCAAAAGAGCAGTAAACCCAAAAAAGAAAGAAAAAAACACTTATTTACCCTTTTTTTCTTCTTTTTTTTTTTGTTGTTGTTGTTTTGTCTTGAGGAACATATCTCACTCCCATCACTATCGCTTTTCTGCTCCGTTTAGTGCACTTATTCCATTCTTGGGAATTTGGGTAATAAGAAAGAATGGGAAATGACATATATATGTAAATATATATATATATTTATGTATATATATATATTTCCTCTTAAACTAAAAAAAAAAAAAAATCAATTGGGCCACATGAGTTCATATAGAAGTACAACCAGCGTCCTTTACACACCTCTTAACTCATTCTTTTCCTTGTTCGTTTGCTTTGCTTTTTTTTTGGTATTTGTGCATTATTTTGGGTATTCTTTCTCTTAGTATAATTATTTGTTTTGCTCGCACAACGCCAATAAAAGGTAAAAAGAAAGTGATGCAATAAGCGAAAGAAAATTATTGCTCAAAGTACAACTTCAAATAAACAAACAAAAACAGAAAAAATTCCCACCTATCAATCTTTCTTTTTCCATCACATTCTCTTCCTTTTTTCTGTCTTTTTATTTTTTCTTTCATTCTTTTTCATTTACGTTTTATTGTTGTTAATTATCTTTTTTCCATTCGCTTTCTTCTACATCCGTTTTCTCTCCAATTTTGTTTAGGGGCGATTTATTTCGAAGGCAGTATACACACAAATATACAAATAAAAGCAAAACATGTCAAAAAAGAAGAAAAAAACAAAAATCCTTTTTGATTGTTTGTGTTGTTTGAATAGGTGTAACGCCTTTTTGAAAATAGTGCGCAGTAAACAACAATAATAATAATAAAGAAAAGAAGACAGAAACGGGGAGAGAGAGGATTCACTCAAAATACAAAAAAATATGTATATATATATATATATCTGACAGTGTCAAACGGAACGAAAAAAGGAAAATGAAAAAAGTTCTTTGTTGGCAGCAATCGCAGATCAACAACAAACAAATATCAAAGAAGAATCGAAGCAAAAAAAAAAAAATGAAAACAATAAACTTTTGACTTTTTCTTCGTTTATTTGTTTCTTCTTTTGGTTTCCTCTTCTCATTTCTTTTTTTTTTTTTGCGTGTGTGTTGACATTCATACATTATTCTCTTGTTTGTTTCCTTTCTGCTTCTCTCACTTTTCAATTTTTTTGGTTTCCTTCTCGTTTTATATATATAAATAGACATATATATATATATATATATATATATATATATGTATATATCGAGCATTACAATTGTCCTTCGTTTTCCGTTTATTTTGATTTTCGATTAAATTCCTCACTTAGAAGACAAATCTTTCCTTTCTTCTTTCTGTTCTATCTTCACCACACACCTGTTGAATATCCCTCTTATCTTATATATATATATATATATAAATATTAAAGTCAAAAAAAAAAGTTTTTTTCTTTCTTTTTTTTTAAAAAGGGGGTGATTTTCGTCTTTTTGTTGTTGTTGGGGTCGAAGGGGGGGAATTTTGAATTTCCTTATATAAACAAATATACTTTTTGTTATGTTCTTTTTTCTTTTTGTATTGTTGTTAGTTGTTGTTGTTTTTCTACTTTTTCTGTGTTTGTGTTTTTTGTTGTTTTGTGTGTGTTTGTCAATTTTTTCATCTTAAGTGCACGTAGATAGACACCTCAGCAACTAAATAAATAATAATAAAAAGCAGTAATAGAAGTCCATGCACAGTAGTAGTGTATAACCCTCTGTACAAAAGAAAACTTCTTTTCATTCATTTCTTTTTTTGTTTGTTTGACTTTCCTTCTTTTTTTTTCCCTTTTTCCCCTCCCATTTTTTTCGATGTTTGTTTTCTCTCAGTTCTTTTTTTTGTTTTGTTTTTCCCTATTTCTTTAAGAGATGTTTAAACTCATTCTTTCCTCATTCCTTTAGCTTTTTTTTCTTGTTGATTTGTTTTCGTTTTTTTGTTTGTTTTTCATTAATGGAGATGAAAAGAGAGGCATTAGGCACGCATTAAACATCACATCTTTTTTTTTCTTCTTTTGTTTGTTCTTTAGTTCTTTCTTCACTTTTATTTTTTTTTTTTGTTTGCGAACCTTTTCCGTACACTCTTCAACAGATTTGAAAGTACAGTACAATTTCAGTAAAAAAAAAAAACAGAAATCAGTAAACAGAGAGAAAGGGTTGAGAGGGAAATAACCCAAAGAAGAAAAAAAAAAGTGTGCCAATTTATTTTTTAAAAAAGGCCACAAACAAAAGAAAAAAGATAAATATAAATATATAAAAAAAAAAATTTTTTTTTTTGAGACCCACACATTTCATATTGTCATTTCTTCGCTTTCTTTTTCTTTTTTGTTCAATAAAAATAAAATTTTAAAAAATCTTCGTTACATATTTTGGGTCCTTAAAACTCTACAAAAAAAAAAGGAAAGTAAAATTCTTTTATTAGTTTCCACACACAACTTTCTGCTTGCTATCACATGACCTCTACTCTCTTTCCTTTGATGTCAAAAGGTCGAATTTTTCGCTTTTTTTTCCTTTTTCGTTTTTTTTTCTTTTTTGTACTTCTGTTATTTTCTTCTCATTTTTTGTGAAGTTTACTTTCATTGCGTTTATACTTTATTTTCTTTTTCATCTTTTTCCAAACGCTAAATCTGAGTATACAAAAAAAAAAAAAAAACAGCACAAAAATATATATCTGTAAAAGATATCTTTTTACTATTCTTTTTTGATTTCATTCACGGAATCCTTTTCTTTAAATCTCCATTTTCATAATCGGCGAATTCGAGAAGAAAAAAACAAAAATTAATTGGAAAAAAAACAAAAAAACTTATTGGTTTTTTGACAATTATACATATATATACATATATATATATATATACACCTTGGAGGAGGTGGTGGTGGTGCAAGTAAATGTGTGGAGGCGGAAAAACAGAGCATTGCATTTCATCACTCACATGTCAACTGTTCCCTCCCCCGATTCTCAGGCGAGAAAACGGGGCGACATTGGAGAACGAAAAATAATAATAATAATAATAAAAAGAAGGCAAAAAAAAAACAAATAATAATAATAATAAAAAAGGAAAACAAAAAAAAAAAGTGAGGAAATTGAGATACCACAAACAAAAAAAAATTATCCAATTGTTTTTCCTTTTCCTCGTTGATATCGTTCGTCCCTATTGCCTCATAAAGTCAATAAATGAAACGAAAAAAAAAAAAAAAAAGCAAACAGTTTAAACTCGAAATGATAAAAGCGACCAAATACAAACAAAAAAAAAGAAGTCGAAAATCCGCATGAAACTTTTTTTCTTGATTGTGGTTGTTGTTGCTGTTTCTTTGCATTTATTTTGTTTACCGTTTTCTTTTCTCTTTTTTTTTTTGTTTTTTATGTATACATATACTTATATGTATTCTCTTAAAAGAATGTGTAACTTTGCATAGAGCTCTCATTCTTTTCTCTTTTACAGTATTTTTTTTTTAATCCTCCATCCTTTGATTTGTTGACAAAATATTTTTCCTTTCCTTTCTTCCATTCCCATGACATTCTTTTTTATATATGTAATTTTTATTTCTTTCATTATTTTGTGTGTTTTTTGTTTTTTTTTTCTTTGTTTTCTGTTGGGAGAGGGGGGGGGGTTCCCTTTTTTACCTCATAGCTTTTCTCTTCTTTTCTTTTCTTTTCTTACTATTTGTGTGTGTACTTTCCTTCTTTTCATACATTTACTCTTTGATGTTGTTTGTTGCCTTAAAAGAAAAAAAAATATATATATACTTTTTCGCTTTACAGGTCTTCTCTTAAAGTCGTCCTTTTCTCTCACTATTTTTCAATTTCTTCTTTCTTTTCGACTTTTTGTTCTCTTTCTCAAACACACATTTTCACAAAATAAATATTTAAACGCTCCTTCATGTTTGTTGCTTCGTCATCTTCTCCGTTATGCTCTCATAGAGAGAAAAGGGGAAAAGAAAAAAAGTGACAATTTACCGAAACAAAACAAAAAACAAAACACAACAAAAGTATAACAAACAAACAAACAAGAAACTATTTGTGTGCGTTTTTTTTTGTTTGTTTGTTTGTTTTTTGTAACAATGAGAAAGTCTCAAAGGAGTCATATAAACTTAAAAATAATAATAATAAAAAAAGAGTGAAGAATTGTGGACGGACAAAAAAAAAAAAAAATGAGAGACCAAAATGACAGAAAAAAAGGGGAAAAAAAATGTGATCGAAATAAAAAAAGAACAGAAGAGGGGATACAATGATAAATACAAAAAAAAAAAAAATCAAAAAGTAGCATATAAGAAGGAACAAAAAAAAAAAAAATCTCGAAATAGGAGAAAGAGGAGTAAAAGGAAAAAGAGGGGAACTCTGTCAGTCTGCAATCTTTTCAACAAAAAGAAAAAATACGCACACACATAGACACGAAAAACACACACACGAAACAAAAAGGAAAAAAAAAAAACACTTTGCAATTAGGCGCTCGACCTATTCCAAAAAAAAATCAAAATCAAGAATAATTACAACAAAAACAACAACAACAACAAAAAAGAAGTATCCATTCCATTTTCCTTTTTTGTTTGTTTGTTCGTTTTCCAATATATTACTGTATAGTCGATTCAACCTGGTCTTCTTTTTCTACTTTCCAAATGGTATTTCCTTGCTATTCATTTTCTTCTTCGTTTAAAGCACTTCGTTTAAAAATGAGGGAAAATCAAAATAACATTCAATGCTCTTATTCCATTTTCTTCAATAAAATCAATTTATTTTCTTTTTTGTGTTTTTCATTTTTGCTTATTTATTTATTTACTTATTTTGGTTTTGTTTGTGGAGAAGGGGGGGAATTATGATTTCATTCAAAATGCTTTCCATACATTTTCATGTTTCAGGTAACGCTGCATATTTCCCCCTTCTTGGATTCTAAGCTTCACTTTTTCCTCTCTTGTTCTGCTTGTTTTCCTCTCATTTTACTTTCCTTTTAAAAAAAAAAAATTAAACATATATATATATATATATATATATATGTAACCGAAACAAGAAGGACACAAAAAAAAAAAAAAGAGCGCCATTCTTCCTTCTTCCCTCCTTCACACTACTTGGGGTGTGGAATTCCATTTCCCACTAAATCCCTTTATTTGAGCATTTCGAGTAAAAGTGCCTATCGCTTTTCTACTGCACTTCCATAGAGAGGGATGCACACCGCGGCGTGGAGGTGGCGTCCTCACTTTCGCTTGATGTTCCCTGTCGAATGTGACGCTCTACCGTTGCAATAGGCGCCACCTCATCAAACGATGGCGGTGCCGCTGGGGAGGTGACGGCTGCGGCATTCACACTTCGGGAGAGTTCGACAACGAGCGGCATGCACGGCAGTCCGTCCGTCTGGTAGTGCCGTGTCTGCTGTGGGAGGCGGCGCACACTCTCGCAGTACTCCTTCAGCCGCAAGTACTGCTCCATGTCCTCGGCGTACCAGAAGCCGTGGCGGTCCATCAGCACGCGGCAGCGCAGCTTGTGGATCAGCTGCCACACCGCATCCGTCCGGACGAGGGCGATGAAGGAGGTCTCCGAGCGCGGCTCGATGCCGACCACGTTGGAGATGTCCGCCCCGCACGTCGCCTCCACCACGCGGTTGAGGACGACAATCGTGCGGTCGCGCAGCTCACACGGAAACATCTGAATGAACACCGGCAGCACCTGCTCCCCCGGCCGCGCCGGCCGCGAGTCGGGCTGCTCGTACTGCTTCAACGCCGCCGACAGGTTGTACGAGTAGTACGCACAGATGCCCTGAAGGCTGCCGTGCACATTTGTCCCCGACCGCTGCCGCCCCGGCGGTTGGCGCCGTTTGGTGAGTTGCAATCGGAGGGAGTCATAACTCGGCGGACTCCCCCGCGGCCCACTCGCCTCGCTGCTCGGCATTGGGGGCGCGCTGCTCGGCGCGACGGGTGTGGCGGCGGCGCCCTCTCTGCTCGTCGCCTCGGGCGCGGCGAAGGCGGCGACGGGCGGGGGGGCGTTGGGGGCGCTGAAGGCGTTTGGCATATTCGGCGCGACGCACGGCATTGGGGGGGCGACCGGCTGCGGCGGGGCGTGCCACGTGTTGCACATGACGCCGATCGGGGGCGGGGCGGCGGCGACGGGGGAGTAGGCGACCGCCCCGCTCAGCTCGAGGCCGGATTGGGGCGGGGAGGGAATCATGATGTACGGAAAGACGGTTGGCGTGGGGCCGGAGAGGCACAAGGCGTGGCCGGGGGGCGTGGGGGAGAACATCATCATGTTCCCGCCGCCGGGGGCGGGGGCGAAGAAGGCGGGCATCGCCCCGTTCATGGACGGCGCCACCGGCGAAGTCTGCGCGTAGGTGCCGGCGGCTAACATGGTCGGCGCACTCGCTGCATGGGCGGCCGTCATGTTGGGCGGCATGCTGCCAGTTCCCGTGGGGTTTGGGGCGTTGTTGGGGTTCGTGTTCGTACTCGCCGCGTAGGCGTTGGTGCTCACACTGTTGTTGTTGTGTGTATTGCTGTTGTTGTTGCTGTTGCACCCCCCGACCGACATGAGGGAGGAGAGGCTCAGCTGGTTGGTTTGTGGGGTGTAGACGACGGAGCTGCCAAGGTTTGGATTCCCCGTGCACCCGCCAGCCGACACAAAGGAATGGCGATGGCTTCCACACCGCGGCTCTTGCATGACGCCGATCGCTGTCTCGTCAATGGCCATGGCCGGCACTGGGACACAGCTCGTCGGGGGATGGACAGCGGAACTGCTGTTGCTGCAGAGGATATTCGTGTGGCTCGTCTGCTCGGTGGTGTTGTGGGCGTCGACAAGGAGGTCACTGCCGAGTTCAGGGAGTGAGAAGACACTGCTGCCCCACACATCATGTTGTTTATCGGCGGGTGTGGCATTGATGTCGAAGGGATTACTGAGAGGAGCGGCGGAAATACTGTCGCTGTTGAACGCCTGCATGAACGAGTTGTAGTCCTGGATCATTTGTTGTTGTTGTTTTTTTCGTAAAAGTTTTCTTTGCTATTCGGTTGTTGTTATTTTTTGACCTCTTTGCCTTTTCAAAAAAAAAAAAAAATGATCTGTTGTCCGAAAAAGTTCGTTCCTTCTGTAATTTCGCAGTAGCGTTCCTTTAGTTTCGCCTTCAATCTTCTTTTCACAGTTGTGGTTTTTTTTTTTTTTTGGATCTCTATGGACTCAAATTATGGTCGGTCAGGATGTACGGTGAGTTTTCCAAGCAGATTCAAATTTTAAAAATAGTGGGGGGCGTTGATTTTCTTTTTTAAAAATAAATAATTTCTTTTTTCTTTGCTTTATCCTTGTTTTTTTCTTGTTTTCTTTTTCTTTTCTTTTTTTTTTTGCCTTTCTTTGCTTGCTGGCTCTTGTTTTTCTTAGCTTTTCTTTTCCCTAAAAGTTGTTGGGAATTCTGTCCTTCTATTCCGTATTAAGTAACTCGCTTAAACTTTCAAAACACAAGGTAGTGTAGATCAACAGTACAATAGCTTTTGTTCCTTGTATCTTTATTTTTTATTTTTTTTCTTCTCGAGTGTATGCCCTTTTTTTTTTTATTATTGGTTTTGCTACTTACAATGCGCTGGATCACTTATTGCACAAAACAAACACAAAAAATCTACATGATTAAAAGAAAAAGAGAAAAGAAAAAAAAATACAAAAATAAAGAAATAAAGAAATCGAAAACCAAAAAAAAAAAAATTATTTAAATGAACAACAGCAACAAAATAAAATGTAAAAGGGACGCAATTCAGAAACTAGCAACAACAAAAAGAAAAAAAAACGATAACAAATAGAAAACTGAATTTATATATGTATATGCAAGGAGAGAACGAGAAGGAAAGCATCCATAAGAAGAAGAGAAAAAATGTGTAAATACTTTCTTCTGTGAAGAAGGGCGGTATTACTCTTCTTGCATTTTTCATTCTCCTTTTACTTCCTTTTTTATATCAAATTATATATATATATATATATATATCAGTCTCTTGTCCTTTTATTCATGCATGTGTGTGTGGGGGTCAAATCCTTCCCATTCGAACCATCTATCGCCGCTCTCGCTTACGGTTGCTTGCCTGCTTGGACTCCACACGTCGCTCGCACCATTCGGGAAACCGTTGACGTGCGTATGCCTCCTCCTCCTCTGTTGGTTGTCGCAGCACCCCACACATGTTTTGCAGCTCTACCGACATGGTATGTTCCGCCAGTTGAAACCGCCCACGCAGCTCCGCCGCCGCCGCCGCGTCCCGGCAGACCACAAAGGCGCGTTGTCCCCCGCTGCCCGAGTGGGACTTCGCCGCCTGCGGTTTGCCGACGGCCGGCGCCTCGTCCATCTGCACGAGGGTGATGGCGTGGCGCAGGGTGGCCCCCCCGGCGGCGGCGGCGAAGTCCCCGAGCCGCGCCTTCAAGTCACGCCACCCCGTTCCCGCCGCGAGTGCGTCGGCGATGAGCGTTGCGCCCGGGCGGAGAAAGCGCGCGACGCCCCCGTCCTGCGCGGCGGCGAGGGTGCGCTGGGCGCGAAGGGTGTTCGCCTGCAACTGCGCCTCGCCCCGACGCGCCGCCTGCGCCGCCTGCCGCCCCATGTACGCGGCCAAGGAGGTGACGTGCAGCTTCGGCGGCAGAAAGTGCTGCGCGAGGGGGGAGGCGGCGGCGCCGTAGCTCCACGGCATGGCCAACACCTCTGCCGCCATCTCCACCGTCGCCAGGCGGACGGCGAAGGCGGCAAACGCGTGTCCGCCGTTGTTTGGGGCGGAGGGAGCGGAGAGGCGCGTGGCCCGCTCCACCGTCGCGTGCGGGCGGAAGAAGTCCGCCACCTCCGCCGCGGTCGCGTCGCGGGGGACGGGGAACACCGCCACCGTGCGCCGCGAGGGATCGTCCTCCGCCCGCAGCGCATGACGACGCCGAAGGGACCACACCCCACTTCCACTACAGTTGGTGGTGGAATGGCTGCCACCGGCTTCACGCAGCACCTCCACTAAGGGGCTTGTCGAGGCGGCCTCACACAGAGCGGCAACGGCGGCCGCGTCGTCCGGGGCATTGGCAAAGCGCAGAAAGGCAACACAAGGGAGTAAAGGAAGTGTAGTGGCTCCAGCAGGAGAAACCTTTTCCCGGAAAAGTTCATTGACAGGGTCAAAAAGGAAGTCATCGGACCAGTACTTGGCCAACAAATGACCAGCCGCCTCGGATGTCAATGCGGCAGTCATTCGTCTGTACACAATGTGGAAAAGTGCAGGCGAGATAGAAACGCCACTAATAGCGTTTGCGTGTGAGAGAAAATAATAATAATAATAATAAAACAAAGAGAGAGAAAGAAAGATTGAGAAAGTGAGAGAGAGGGAGAATTATGTAAAATAAATTCCCTCCCACACACACCTTTTTTGTTTTTTTATTCAATTCTACTTTTTGGTCCTGGGTAGTAAGACACAAATTTATGAAACAGCTATATAAAAACAAAAAAGGAGTGTGAAAAAAAAAAACAAAAAAAAACGGTAACAAAAAATAGAAACAGCAAAAATAAAGAATAAGTATGTGAACAATGGAACCAAGGAGAAGACATGTAACGAATCATGTCATACACTCGAGAGACCAAAAAAAAAAAAATTGCAAGAAAAAACTCTTGTAATCTATGTAAATATATATAGATATAGATGTTTTTTTTTTTTGATATTGATATTTAAGACGCACTTTTACACGCAGACATACATAAAGGGAGCTACACAAAAAAAGAAATCGCGAAACCGCGCATCCAAAATAAACACCCAAAGATATACGAAAGCGAAAAGAATGATTTGAAAAAGGAGAAGAACAAAAGTACCCTGAAATGTGTAAAATACAGGGTGCTGACATTTGAACTCACTTGGGCCACGACCACAAATTCGCTGCTCCTTACCTTTATCTAAAACATATTTACGTCGTCGTCCTCGCTTTCCGCGCGAGTTCCTGGTCGCCACCGCCGCTGCTGTTGCTCTTGAAGTGGTGGTGGATATGGTTGTGGATACTGTGGCGGCATTTGTATTGGTGGCAACTGCGGTGGATGTTGGTGCTGGCGATGTTGTTGTTGAAGCTGATTATGAAGTTGGTGCTGAAACTGATGCTGAAGATGTTGTTGAAGCAGTTGATGATGACTGTGCGACTGGTAATACTGCGATAGTCCTCCCTGACGACCAGTGTCGCTCCAACCTCTTCTGCTATCTCCACCATGCATGTTGTAGGCATTGTTATTGCTGTTATGGTTAATGTAATCTCCCCTGTCCACACGGCGCTGCTGGTGCGGAGGGGCTCCCCATGTTTCCGTACTTCTATCCTCATGCATTCGCTTCTCACCACGTCGACGATCGCTGGAACGGTAATCGTGATCTCGACCCCGTTCACGATCACGATCTCGATCACGTTCATGATAGCGATCATGATAACGATCGCGATCTCGATCCGGATAACGATCTCGCTGAAGACCACGTTCACGACCTTGATGACGATATGGCTGACGCCCTAACTCGTCATAGGTGGTGGGAGGGCTGCGCCATGAATCCCCTTGACGATTCGAATTTTGACGAGACTCGCTGTAGTTGTTGGCGTATTGTCGTGTGTCACTCTGTTGATTCGAACGATACCGTGCATCGCCATACTCACGGGGCTGATGTCTTGACTCATGTTGTCGACCGTGAGAACGATGATGTGGACTGCCACGAGGCTTGTTATGGTGTTTCATGTCATCATGAGTATTGTAATGATTTGGGGGCTTATTGTATGTTCGAGCGTTAGACAATTCATCTTCCTCTGAAAGCCGTTTTAGACCTCTTGAACGACTCGCCCATTTGTCTGGCACCATCTCCTTCCGCCGCCTGCAGTTATACGCATTGTGTCCTGTTTCGCCACAATAACAACAGGAAGACGTTGATTTGGACATCACTGTCGCGGCAGGGTTGCAGTCAAAGTGACCCAACTGAAAACACGATACACAGCGCACGGTTGCCATGGCTGGCTGAAGGGGTAAGGTTGGGTCCAGCGCCATGAATGGCGAGATCTCTGGATCTTTGCAGATGTGAGGGTGCTCGCGCGTGCTGTGACAAGTGCGACAGAGCACATTAGGGCATTCTGGTTTTTCATGGTCCTCAATCCCACAATACCAACAGACCTTCTTTACCAACGCACCCGCGCCTCGCTGGTTGGTCAGGTCATAGTAACGGTTTGGTCCCCGCACCCGTTGCGGCGCAGCATCGTTGGCGCCATCTCCCGTTGATGCAAAAGTGGCGTTGGCAGCCTCACCTGTATTCGTGTTCGTAGATGTATGAGAAGGCGCGGCTGAGGTTTTTTGAGGGTCTGATGGCGATGACACCGATTCCACAAAGAGAGAATGTCCCTCCATTTGCTTGCACTGCGAATCCGCAATGCACTTGTAGGTAAATGACACAATAACACGATCCGCATTATATACCGGTGTGGCCACGCAGAACTTCGCCAAGCGGCGCCTTTGGTGAACAGAGCATTGGACATTCTCACTTCCGATGGAGGGCGTGGCAGGCTCAATGTCATCATAATTTGCACGCATCGTTGCTGCCGTCACCACTCCAAAAAAAAAAAAATATATATAGAAAACCTGGATTAGGAGAATGTGAATTCAACACAAAAACGGTGTAAAAAGAACAAAAAAAAAATGTAAAACGAGAAAGCGCAACACAAAAAGAATAGAGAAAGAAAACAAAAAAAAAAGCAAGGATGTAAGAAGATTTTTAGCCTCTAGCCCTTACAATTGTTACCGGCAAGCAACTCCGTGGCCAGAGTAAATTCTAACACTAGAATAAGTGCAAAAAAGAAGAAAAAGGGGGAAAAAAAGGCCACTCTCCCCCCAAAAAAAAAAATCTTAAAAAAAAAAAGCATTCAACACAGAAAAAAAAAAAAAGAGAGAGAGAGAGAGAGAGAATGAGCACAGATGTCTCTTTATGTGTATCTACGCGATTTTGCTTGTTATTGGTGTTGCTGGCTCTGTTGTTTTCTGTTTTCCTCCCATAGAGGTTTCTTGTTTTCTATTTTGATTCAATTCCTTGTTGAACGCTTTCAAGTAGAAAGCATAACAAGTAATTTGAGAATATAGAATGTAGATACGTTTTCATAATAATAAAAAAATACATGTAAACAGATATATGTGTGTATTGCTTCATAACTTGTTTGCACATTATTCTTTTTCTTTCCTCTGTACGATGTAAATCTTTTCACATCTGGTTTTCACCTGTTCCATTCCATTCAAAAGAAAAATAATAACAATAATTTCTTTCACCTTTTTTGTTTCTTCCACACACTACATCCGAAAGAGTCCAAATTTTGTTTCCTCACGTGGTGCCTGCTGAGTCGCACGCAGCGACTGTATCACAACCGTACGAGTATCCTCTGGTGCGATAACTCCATCATCCCAGAGACGGGCAGTGCTGTAGTAACAAGATCCTTCTCTTTCGTACTTAGCTTTTATGTTAGCTTTAAATTTATCAATATCTTCTTCTGAGCCACTTGCCTTGAGCTTCGAGTTGGTGAGGGTAAGCACAGTGGCAGCTTGATTTCCACCCATCACACTGATGCGGGCATTTGGCCACATAAATAAAAAGCGTGGGTCAAAAGCTCGACCACACATGCCATAATTTCCTGCCCCATAACTACCACCAATAATAATTGTTATCTTCGGTACTTTAGTTGTGGACACAGCCGTAACAAGTTTAGCTCCATTTTTCGCAATACCACCTTCCTCGTATGCTTTGCCTACCATAAACCCTGTCACGTTTTGTAGGAACAACAACGGCACACCTCGTTGAGAGCATAACTCCACAAAATGTGCTCCTTTAAGAGCTGATTCAGAATATAGAATTCCATTATTGGCAACAATACCCACCTGCATGCCTTCAAAACGACCAAAACCACAAACCAATGTATCACCATATTGTGCCTTAAATTCATCAAATTCACTACCATCAACTAATCGGGCAATAACCGCACGCACATCAAAACTCTTTACAACTTCTGCCGACATATCGGGAATAAATCCACCAATCTCTCGTGGATCATAGAGAGGAGGTGAAAAATCATTCCTAGGTGAACAATTCTTTTCACCACTTTGCCTATTCAAGTTGGCAACGATGCGACGCGTTAAATATAAGGCATGAAGATCATCTGTTGCAAAGTAGTCTGTTACACCACTAGTTTTACAGTGTACAGCTGCACCTCCCAGTTCTTCCGGTGTAACTTGCTCACCTGTAGCAGCAAACACGAGTGGTGGTCCTCCAAGAAAAATTGTACCATTACCTTGAACAATAATACTCTCATCAGACATAGCAGGTACATATGCGCCTCCAGCAGTACAGCTACCCATAACAACCGCGATTTGTGGAATCCCTTGGGCAGACATATTGGCTTGGTTGAAAAATATGCGACCAAAATGCTGCTCATCAGGGAATACTTCATCCTGTCGACCGAGGTTTGCGCCACCACTATCAACCAAGTAAATACAGGGTAGGTGGTTTTGTTCAGCAATCTTTTGTGCACGTAAATGTTTCTTGACGCTAATAGGATAATAAGTTCCACCCTTCACTGTAGCATCATTTGCTACAATCATTACACGCGTACCATGAACAATACCGATTCCAGCAATAACTCCACCAGAATGGCACGACTCACCGGGATACAAATCCCACCCAGCAAGTTGTGAAAGCTCCAAAAACGGTGTCATGGGATCGATGAGTTTCTCTATACGTTCTCGCACCAAGAGTTTCCCGCGTTTCACGTGACGAGCACGAGATTTAAAATCCTCCTCTGAGGCACCATTAACAACAGTGCCTACACGGTTGTACAATTCTTCTGTAAGTGACTGCATCTGGTTTAGTCTTTCCTGAAACTCTGGATTTGCGGTATCAGCTGGATAACGAAGAACATTAGGACGTAATGACGATGGTGCAGATTCGTACTCTCCTGGATGGGCACTGTAAAGATCGGATAATCGCTCTAAACGTTTCTGCACCTGTTCTTTATGCTCACCACGATGACTACTTGTTGTCCATGCTTTTTGTGATGTCAGTGAGCATTTGCAGGAGAAAGCAGAACTGACCAAAGGCAGAAGTGAAGAGACATTCCCCAACACTTTATGCATGGAACTGTTATTGTAACGACGCATGACTGGTTTATCCAAACTTTGTGAATTCTTTCTTTTTCTCCTCTAGAATGTAAAATAATAAGCAGAGCACAAATGAATTGTATATATTAGAGAGAAAGAAAAATAGAAAACAGGCGATTCAGTGGGGAGTTTAACTCTGAAATAGCTCTTCAATTCCACGTAAACAAGTCTACCCTTTTCTTGTGTATGGGGCTTCCTTTTCCCTCTGTAGCTCAAGAGGGAAAAATCTTTCCACAATGAGCCAAAAAAAAAAAAACTACACAAAGAAGAATAAAACTTCAAAGCAAAAAAAAAAATGATAATAATAATAATAATAATAGAATCAGCGTGACAATCAGAACAGAAGAAAGAAAAGGTAATAAACTGCAACTTCTAAAGGCCCAAGAGTGCTCTTTCAGGAAAAAGTAAATGCACACTGAAGTAGGCAAAGAGAAAAGAATGCTCCCAGTGCACGAGAAAAAGCACTGATAAATCTGTTTTCTTCTTTGCATTTCTCGTCTTCTCGTATCAACGAAAAAAGAAAAAAGGAAATGAATGTGTCCTCCACCCCTATTTGTAAATCATTCTATGCCCTCAAGTAAGATTTTATGAAAGAAATTTTTTCATTAAATTGTAAAAATAAGAAGAGATATAGATATACTTGCTAGGTAAATTCTCAAACTAATCAATGCCATACTTTCTTTCTTTTCCATTTTCTTTTTTTTTCTTCTGCTCTACTGCCCTTTCGCTCATTCATTTCGTTATACTATCTCACCATGGCATCTTCTTTTACCTTGAAATATATCCTCCCTCTTTACCAAAATCTTCCATTTTGCTGTTGTTGTTGCCTCTCTGAGATCATACTCTTGCCATATACATCCTACCTCATCCCATCACAAAATAGTAAAGAATCAACAAGAGCGCTACGACACCTCCGGCAATGTAATGTATAGGAATCATATCCCCACCAGCTTTGTACTTTGTCAACGGAACTTCTTCCTTCAACTGCTTCCGAGCAACCACTGGAGGTTTGGAACTCTTGTCTAAATCTCCAATGATAAAATCCTTTGAGCGAGATAATGCTGCTGACGAATGACCAATACTCTCAAATGAGTTGGTAATATCATATCCACTTAAATCATTTATTGGGTCTAAACCACCAGGGTGTTCATGCAAAAATTTAGTTACATCCAGGACACGATCATACAGCACAACCCAACAGTCCGAATCATTATTGTGCTTTCTTATCTCTTCCCATGTATACTTTGGTAATTGAGCTCCGGACATGGAAGATTCTCCTTCTTGACTCGCTTTGACTTATCGTGTGCTTGAACACCTATTAGCAAAAGATAGTTTATTTGTTTGTTTGGAAAGAAGAAAAAAAAAAGAGGCAAAGGAACAGTATGTATAGATATACACATAAAGTCACAATGATAGATTAAAAAGCGCAATAAGAATAATCAAAGAAAAACTTCTTTAAACACTATCTTTCACATTTACACTATTATGTAGACACATTCGCCATTTTCTCCGGTATACACCGTAGTGTAGCTGATCCTTTACAAAAAAAAAAATCCCTCTTTTTTATTGCTTTCTGTTTCTTTCCATTTCTCTTTTAGTCTTATCGCATCCTATCCTTACCTCGTATTATCATCTCATAAACATTCGAAGAACGTCTGAGCCACTCACGTCAAGAAAAACCACCTCAAGGTATATATATAATTAAAAAAAGAATCAAGTAAATAGTGTCCAACGTTCTACCAGAGTGTTACCAGTAAAAAGAAAAAAAAGAAAAGTAAGCGAAAACCTGAAAAGCTTTGTTTCACAAATTTTAAAAGAACAAGTTTTTACCAATATCAGAGGTAATTCCTACCTTTCAGGTGCACATACATCTTTACACCTGTAGGAGTCCTCCCCTCTGAAAGCATTGAATTCAAATATTTCCTTCTAGACCACACTCTATCTCAATCACACATGCACACACACATTTGTCCCACTGCAAGGCAAAATAATAGAAACAATAATCCAAATAGTAGCATGTTCGCTTGACCTTCCAATTCATAGAGTAAAATAATAATAATAATAAATAACAACAAGAGTGAATAGTAACACCCTACGAAATATAAAGTGTGACTTCATGCACATTATATTTCTTCATAGTCGTTTTCTGTTGCTGCTATTTCTTGAAAAGTAGAAGCAAACGTGATGAGGTTGTCCTTCACTGGTACGTGGTTTTAAATATATTTTTTCCGTTTTCTTACTTTCTTTTTCATCCTTAAATCTTTTTTCGACTTTGAATGTGTACGTCATTTTTACTCGTACACTTAGAAATTATATCTACCTTTTTTTTTTTTACACCTTCGCTTTCCATTTTCGTTTTCTTTTCGTTTATCATATGAGTTCTTATATTTATGTATACAAATTTTTCGTTACATTAAAATTTGCTTCTTTCTTTTTTCTTTTTTCCTGTTAAAAAATTTTATTTTGTTGTATTAATAAATAAATGGGAATGAATGAGGAGTATAAATAAAAAATACATGTTTCGACAAATAATCAACAGTACCGAAAAAAGAAAAGCCAGACCATTTCGTTTGTTGAACGATAAAGTTTGCAGTTCTAATTTTAAAAAGGCTAATAAATGTAATCACATTTTTTGAATTCCATCGTTTTCTTTTGTTGTAATCTTACTGATGCTTCTTCATTTTCTTTGTTTCAGCCTGTTCTTTTTGACCGGTGCAAACCGTTACGAGTTCACTGCTTTCTGAAAACACGAAGCGAGAAGACGATGCCGCTCAATAATTTTGTATGACTGAAGCAATTAAATATATATACATATTTTTGGAAAAGAATCATTTATTTATTTATTTATTTTGAAGTATCCGTTCAGTTCACCTACAGTTTAAGCGCAATGGCAAGCTGCAGAAGTGATCCAGAAGCCACACCAAAGAGGAGGGAAGCACCGGTGGCCTGGCCTGCAATAGCACGCTCCCCATCGGTGTTTATGCCTTCAGATTCCGGAGCATAGGTGACGGAAATAGTAGCGAAAAATCCATTGGTAACACCCAATATACCTGCAATAATGTAGGCTGGACTGTAAGTAGGTATAATGCCTTTGGCGCATAAAATCATCAGGGGAAACAAAAGCAACCGAAGCACTGTCCCGATAATAACCCATTTACGGGGTGGCCAGAACGCTCTAATCAAGCAACACAATCGTCCCACAAGATCAGCAGCGTTAAATACAGCCATAACAATGGTTCCATACCATGAATCATCGGGATCCACGGCAAGCAATACACCAGGAAAAAGCAGATATGTTGCAAAGTAAGTGAAAAAACATGCGAACTGCATTGGATAAATCTTCTTTACAATATCCCATAACCTCACCTGCTGTAGCAGTTCCGCGGTGGTTGGCGCATTGTCAAACTCATCATCCGCATTGTCATCATCACTACTCCTGGTTCTGTGTAAATCATTGTATTGCGGCACCACTGCGCCAATTTCATTGCCATCAACTGGATATGTGGGTAGCTTGCCTTTCCGCTTTCGATAAATATTTTTCAGTACACCGCGTTTAGAGCGGAACTCAGCAATGTATTCTTTAGCGTAGTTATTATTCAAAAGGGCCAAAATCATAATCATAGTTACAATAATAATAGCACTAGCAATGCTAAAATAAATGTATGATTGTCTTTTAACAGACTCAAATTCATCACTCATCGAGGCTTTAATAATGATTTCCAGAATAGAGGTCAGCAAACCTGATATAGCAGCACCGATCACAAAACCAGAAATGAATTTTGGGGGACATGGCCCGAACAAAGCATACCCCGTGTTTTCATAAAACGCCCTAGCAAAGCCTCCCAGAAATGCCATTAACATGAGAGCAGCCATAGCACCCTTTTCTGATATGTGTGAAGTCGGAAGTAACAGCACGACGAGCAATTCCACGAGCATCAAAAGGCATGAAACAATTAAACGGAACATTAATGAAAGTCGACAGCAAAACGTTGTCAGATTGACAGGTTCAAAAATGGTTTGAGTGACCATTGTAACAACCACGTAAAAAGTAAGTACCGTTTCCCAAAATTTTGCATTTTGAGGCACTGCATCTGGATTATTTGAAGCATACTTATAATAATCAGTCATATAAGATGGAGCAGATGTAATGGCACTTACGCCCATTACCATGGTTACACCCATCACCAGACTTGTGGCAAACGCCAAATTCTCTTCAAAATTCGTCATGAAATACATGATTAACGAGATACAATAATGAACACCTTTCCCAAGCGTCCAAAAAAGTAATAAAAAATAAATAAACCTTCTCTACACCGAAGAGAATGAACCCTGAATAAATCTATTTTACTAAAAAGAATAGAAGAGAGTTAAAAAAACAAAAAAAAGTAGAGGAAAAGGAATTCAAGAAAAATTCAGCTAGTATAACGAAACACTTCTTAACTCTTTTTTGTAGTTAAATAGTAATGATAAAAGAAACACCTGCTTCTAACTGCATAATGAGGCAAGCAAAGAAAAAAAAAGTACGAATAATAAGACGTTAACTTAAGAAACTACAACTTCTTCATCATTTCAGAGCGAAAAATCTTACGGCAGAAATGGCCGTCATTGAAACAAGGTGAAAAAAGAAACAAAATAAATAAATAAAAAATAAATTCAATAAGGAGAAAAAAAATCTCAATAACAATTCAATATATATATATATATATATATATATATATAAGCGATATAGGAGTGGGGTACGAAACATCCAAATGAAGTTCTATTTTTACTAATAAAACAAAAAAAATTAAACCCTAACCCACCAAGAGGCATCTAGTGTTGGATATTCGCGCTTTAAACGCCGATTATTCGCCCTCAAGTGTCGATCGAACAAACTAAAGGAAGACGTACGAAGAAAAAAAATGAACAGACAATTTGCGGAGCTGAAAGCATCGTACACCCACAACAAAAGCCTGTAAAGTGAGAAAAGCCCAACTGCATCAAACCCGTGGCGCAAAAACAGTAACAAAAGGTCATGACAATATCAACAGTATTGCAAAGAAATGTAAAACTGTTAAAAGAGGCTCCCATCAATATATCCCTTGAAAACCACTAAACGCAAGCAAGACACCATTCAGTACTAAACGAGCTAAGCCGCCAACACAGCAATTTCCAAAAAAAAAAATACAGGATAATAACTACCCCAGCAGGAAAAAAAAAGAGTTTCATCTAGTATACACACATGCTCAATCAACTGTTGCAATAATTATGAAAAAATCAAACAAAGATTCACCATGAAAACAAGAAATCAAGAAAAAAGAAACAAATTCGCTTCAAGACCCCTTTCGGCGCGGCCCACCCAACGCGGTTCAAAGGTCCAATGCTCTTTCTGAAGGAAATCCAAGAGCCTGCAATCTTGCTTAGAGTACGGAAAAAGGTTTTTTGTGACAGCAAGCTGATCCGTGGTAGCAACACATCTGAGAACTCAGGAAGAAGACCCATGTTAGAACCACCAACGGCTACACGTGCCGACGCGCAGCAGAATCACTCGCACTGAAGGTTCATTTTTGGACGCTTCTCCAGCGGTGCGGGGATGTATAGGTGAACCCGGGATCTATCTTGCGAGGAGCTTGGTGGAACGTAGGAGGGCTCTCGCAGGAGAAAAGGATACCGTTGGAGAAGTGGTTGGAGGAAGAGCGGATAGTGTGGTCTGTCCTCGTTGAAACGCACTTTTCTGCTTCCGAGAGCGAGTGTTTTAAGATTAATGGTTTCCAGCACTTCGNTTGCCGGTCCTCGTCGGGCAGAATGCGGTCTCGAGATGGCGACAGTCACACTGCTGCTTCCAGATAACTCCCAGCTAAGGATTATTGCTGGGTACTTCCCTAAGGGGAAAAAGGTTTCTGCGGAAACCCTCGAACTCCTGAGCCAGGACCTCGGAGATGGAATACCGACAGTCTATGGCCTGGACGTGAACTCTCATCACCCGGTGTGGGACCCATCAAGGCCCGCAGACACAGGTGGCGAGTATATTGTAGATTGGTGTCTGCAACCTGACCTGGTGTGTCACAACATTGGGTCACTCACGTGGCAGATAACCGCAGACGGTCTGAAGCAGTCGGCCCCAGACATCACCCTCACGCGTGGAGTGCAAGTTGCAGAATGGGCAGCTCGCTTCGTGTCGGATAGCGATCGTGCGTGGATCACATTGGAAACACAAGTCGGCACCACGCATGACAGACCGTTCACATTCAAGGGATCACGACGTC